>CAKKXW010000004.1:68733638-68772329 GCA_920937365.1 Sphaerophoria rueppellii | reverse complement strand
TTGCTCGAGAGAGGGCTTTTCCACTCAATTGGAAAAGCCCTCTCTCGAGCAACTAAGGTAAAACTGTACAACACACTCATCATCCCAGTCCTGCTGTATGGTGCAGAAGCATAGCTACACCTTGACAAAATCGGATGGAAGTGCCTAAGGCTGTTTCGACAGGAAAGTTCTGCGGGTCATCTTTGGCCCCGTGTGCATTGAAGGGGATTGGCGATGAAGATATAACAGCGAACTTTACGGGTTGTACAACGACATGGACCTTGTCAGAAGGGTCAAGGTCCAGAGACTCAGATGGCTCGGTCATTTAGAGCGAATGGACACCAATGCTCCGGCCCGGAAAGCCTTCGACACTATTCCCGAGGGACGTAGGAGGAGAGGAAGACCGCGACTCAGGTGGCGTGCTCAAGTGGAAGAAGACCTCAATCAGCTTTGAGTGCAAAACTGGAGACGACTAGCAAAGGACCGAGCTGGCTGGCGGAGACTGTTGATTGAGGCCCACGTCCACAACGGACTGTAGCGCCACCTTAAGTAAGTAAGTAAGTTTAAAAAAATCTGAGTCGTAATTTTCTTTAAGAACCGAGTTTTATTTTGTTCCTTCCTCGAAGAAACCTGGAACCGCTGACCTCCCTCTGCTGAGAAAAACAAAAGAACATCACACTGTCTTGATAATTTTCCTGTGGAGATTTCTTTTAGACCAATTGATAGGTAACACGTTTTGGCCCGTTCCATTGGGCTTCCAAATTTGTACCATTTTCCACGGTACTATTTTTTAATTTTATTCAAAAACAAAAAGTTGTACAAAAGAGCCATTTTTCAACAGCGAAAGAAAAAACTCTGACAAGAAGCAAGACCATTTAGAAAATGTTGAAAGTTAAAAACTTCTGTCGTGGCCAAACTTCTTTTCTCTTTCTTGTGCTATTTAGTAAGGAGAAAAGAAAAATAAATAAAGTCAAGCCACACCAAGACCAACTTCTATTACCAACATCAGAGCCTGCAGCAGAGGCGCCATCACACACCGTCCACGGCCACCCTTTGAGTATACACTCGGTCTGCGTTGAATTTTATAGCAAATAGAAGATGTAGTAGTCCTTAACCAAAAGCGAAACGGAATGATTTGCTGCACTTTTAATTGCATTTCCTCGAGGCAAGAATTTTCTGCCTCTCAATGCTGCAAAATGGTTTTCAAAGTACCCAAGCTAGCTATTTTCTATGTCACAGATGGAACCGAATGAACACCCTTGGAGCAAGGAAGCGTCCTACCGAAAGCATGAGTAACAGCAGGACTGACTAAAATTATTATTGTTAAAAGAAATTCTGCTAAAGAGAAGAAAATAACAGAGCAAGACAAAAAAAATATCTTTTTCCAAGAATGAAAAGTAAATAAAATATAAAATGCACCCTTTCTTCCAGCTGCTGGCTCTGACTAGCTGGCTGCCTGGCAGGCTACTGGCTCGCCTGACTTGCTGCGTCCAAAATTCACAACTTGCCAGCCAAGAGGCACAACAGATAAATACTCAACGACGACGACAATGCTTTGAGTATAGAACGAGGTGATATACGAGGTAAACGGTTAGGGGTGTGATGGTCAGAATTATTAGTGTCCTGATGGCACAACAAAAGACTCTGGCGCTCTCTCTGACTGGTTGCCTTTGTGTTGGGTTTACTTTTGCTGGCTGCAGGATATTTTAACTCTGTACAACGTTGGTATATCTCTGTTTTTGTTGACTAATCTACCATTGGAAATAATGTTTAAGCCATCTTGGGTAAACGAACGTTATCTTTATTAATTTTATGGAATAGAGACTGGAGAAGGTGAGATTAGTCTTTGTTAGACTTGATACTGGACAGGGAGTTTGTTGCAAAGAAGGAAAAAAGTGGCGTATGTTGATGACGTTGGTGAATTTATGGCCCTTGGGGATTAAGCTGTTCTGATGGTTCTTAAAAGATACAAAATATTCGAGAGGGAATATTTTATTCATATTTTGTTTTAGTTTTTAATAGGTGGTTGGTTGGCACGTGTAGGTACAAAGAAAATGTTAAAGGACAAACTATTTACCTACGAAAAGGACTTGAAAGACTACTTGTAAGTATGTACATCGAAAGAAAGGCTTGAGCGTTAAGCGAGATCATTCCGAAAAAAGTAGAGTTAAAAGTTTGGCAGTCGCTTGCAATTTTGCCAATTAGGATCAGTGCTTGTTCCTTAAGATTTCTTGAAGGCATCCCTTAAAGAAATCGTTTACACATCAAAAGCAACAATTCGTCATGAAACCTTATCCTTTTGAATTCAATTTATGTCTTCCAAGAATTTTTCCATTTCCGACTTGGAGATTCCTTTGAAGGAAATATAATCAATACCGCACAAAAAAACAACTAAAACAGCCTTAAAACGAAATGTTGTCTCTTCCAAAAACAAAACACAAAAAAAAAAATATATTCGGCAATTTTGTTCTTGCTTGACTTCAAATAGAAGACCAAAGTCACATACAAAACAATTTGATACATCTTTAAGCACAAAAACACATTTGAAACGAAATATAATTTGAATATCGCATTAGCGTAATGAACCATTCAATTCGTGTGCCACACACAGAAACAGAAACAGGAACAGAGACGAAGAAGAAGAAGCTCAACAAAGTGTACATAAAAACGTAAGAAAACTGTAAACGCGATGATCTGAATATGCGATTTTCTATGATCTCATATTATGTGTGCCATTTTCAAAGGACCCCAAAAGAAAATAATATTCAAGAAAAGTGTATCTACGTTTTTCTATGGATTCCTATTGATGCCATTTACCTAGTCGCTGATGTCTCCATGTCCTACCACCACCACCGTTAGAACCATTACCTTCATCAACATTTAAGAATTTAGCAAACAAAACCTTGAGTTTTTGTTTTTGTTTTTTTTTTTTTTTATTTTAAGCGTGTCTAGGTTTGAGAAATTTCTGAATAGATGTCTTCTGCTCTTTCTCTTTGTGTATCATTTTCAGCATTCATTCAGCAGCTGTATCTAAAGATTGTGTGTGGGAACATAACATTGCAAAGGTAAAGAGGACGAGTACCTCCTGAAGTTGAGAGTATGATTGTAATGTTAATGGGGTTGGATCTTAGTGGTTTTACTTGTCGTGCAAGAGGGAAGAGTATTTTTTTCGAGAGGAAAGTCTAAAAAGTATTTTCTGTTTTTCTACACTGTGTTTGAGAGAGAATTGCAAGTATTTTGTCACTTTTTCGGAACCATAAATTAGTTTTGATGTGCTGAATAAGATTTAGTTTTTATTCAAAAATATGAAAGAGATTCGAAATTCGTTTTCACTTCAAAACGTGTTTGCTGGATTACGAAAATATCAACCTTAACGTATTTTCAAAGTGTAATCGTTTACCAAATATAGTTTTACAGTATATTTCAGGCAGATATTAGTGTTGATGTGCTGAATAGCTGAAATATGAGCTGAATAAGATTTATTCATATTCAGAAATATGCAAGAGATTCGAAATTTGTTTTCACTTCAAAAAGTGTTTGCTGGATTACGAAAATATCAACCTTAACGTATTTTCAAACTTCAAAAGAATACCAAATATAGTTTTCCATTAATTTTCAGTCAAAAATGAAATTGAAGGAGCTGAATAGCTGAAAGATGAGCTGAATAAGATTTATTCATATTCAGAAATATGCTAGAGATTCGAAATTTCTTTTCACTTCAAAAAATGTTTGCTTAGTTATGAAAATATCAACCTTAACGTATTTTCAAACTTCAAAAGAATACCAAATATAGTTTTCCATTAATTTTCAGTCAAAAATGAAATTGAAGGAGCTGAAAAGCTGAAAGATGAGCTGAATAAGATTTATTCATATTCAGAAATATGCTAGAGATTCGAAAATTCTTTTCACTTCAAAAGATGTTTGCTGAATTATGAAAATATCAACCTTAACGTATTTTCAAACTTCAAAAGAATACCAAATATAGTTTTCCATGAATTTTCAGTCGAAAATTAGTTTGAATGAGCTAAATAGCTGAAAGATGAGCTGAATAAGATTTATTCATATTCAGAAATATGCTAGAGATTCGAAATTTCTTTTCACTTCAAAAAATGTTTGCTGAATTATGAAAATATCAACCTTAACGTATTTTCAAACTTCAAAAGAATACCAAATATAGTTTTCCATGAATTTTCAGTCGAAAATTAGTTTGAAGGAGCTAAATAGCTGAAAGATGAGCTGAATAAGATTTATTCATATTCAGAAATATACTAGAGACTCGAAACTTCTTTTCACTTCAAAAAATGTTTGCTGAATTATGAAAATATCAACCTTAACGTATTTTCAAACTTCAAAAGAATACCAAATATAGTTTTCCATTAATTTTCAGTCAAAAATTAGTTTGAAGGAGCTGAATAGCTGAAAAATGAGCTGAATAAGATTTATTCATATTCAGAAATATGTAAGAGATTCGGAATTTGTTTTCACTTCAAAAAGTGTTTGCTGAATTACGAAAATAACAACCTTAACATATTTTCGAATCTCAAAAGAATACCAAATATAGTTTTGTATAAATTTTCAGTCAAAAATTTGTTTGAAGGAGCTGAATAGCTAAAAAATGAGCTGAATAAGATTCATTCATATTCAGAAATATGCAAGAGATACGAAATTTGTTTTCACTTCAAAAAGTATTTGCTGAATTACGAAAATATCAACCTTAACGTATTTTCAAACTTCAAAAGTATACCGAATATAGTTTTCCATTATTTTTCAGTCAAAAATTAGTTTGAAGGAGCTGAATAGCTGAAAAATAAGCTGAATAGAGATTCGAAATTTCTTTTCACTTCAAAATATGTTTGCTGAATTACGAAAATATCAACTTTAACGTTTTTTCAAACCTCAAAAGTATATCAAACATAGTTTTCCATTAATTTTCAGGCAAAAATTAGTTTGAAGGAGCTGAATAGCTGAAAAATGAGCTGAATAAGATGTATTCATAATCAGAAATATGCAAGAGATTTGAAATTTGTTTTCACTTCAAAAAGTGTTTGCTGAATCACGAAAATATCAACCTTTTCAATCAAATACCAAACGTAATTTCTTATTAATTTTCAGATAGAAACTAATTTTTGAGGGCTGAATACTTAAAACTTGAGCAAAGTATTTTACTTATTTTGTTGAATTTTTTAAACGTTACGATGACTTATGAGTGTAAATGTAGAAGGGTTATAAACGTCTTGACAGAAACAGTGAACTTTCTTGTTAACCAAACTGTTACCCTCTCCGACAATTACATACTTCAGGCACGTCGTAATTCTGTGCGGTTTTTCGTATTTTACTCGGTTTGTATCATTGGGTGACTGTTTTTTTTTTGCACCCCATTTTCCATCGTTGTCATCGTACACGAATTCTAACTACCAACGACATGACGCCTTTACTACCTTTTAATGCTTCTAGCTCTCGTTCCTTTGAATTTACTTCTCTGTGAATCTAGAGACAGACAACCAGATACCGGAGCATCCTCAAGCATTCGTACAAAACCAATGCAAATATCCACACGTGCATGGATTTTGCATGACGACGACAACGCCGCTGCACCGACCTCAACAAAAAGTCGTATAAATGTGCGAGTATTGCAGGTCGTTGCCAAAAAAATGTTCATTCCATTGTTTACTCGCTTGAAGCTGGAAGTTTTTGGAAAAAAAAAGCAGTTCGCGGTTTTTATGTTTTAGGTATATTTGAACTCGTTTTTCGTTTGGAAAATGTTCAAAATGGCAGAAGATTTGCCAGAGGATAACCCACTGCAGGAACTTAACCGAAATCGTGGATTTCAAGGGTTTCTAAAACGCCACCTGTATATGTACCGTACCGTGCGTCGCATCGCCGTCGTAGTCGATGTCGTCGTACTTGAAAAGCAGGTACCTACCTCGTGTGTACGAGGAACATTTAACATGCATCGCATTAGATTGGAAGAAGGAGAGATCCCTTAATCGACAATGCAGATGTTCATTCCGCGCGATTTCAGAACTTCTAAAGCGAGCTGTTCGTTTTTCCAATTTGGCAATGAGGTCCAATACTCTCGTATGAGAATAAGAACGAACCAACTAACAAACATAAGGAACACATACATACAAGTTAAATTGGCTTTCTTTCAAAATTAGCATAGTTTTCAGCGGCTAATTGAAGTGGATTGAATTTCTATTGCATTCCACCTGATTTCATGGTGAGGATGGGGCCTAGCAGCGATGTCTTCAGTCGATTATATTACCTCTACCAGTTAGACTCTCTTTCCTTCTTTATTTTAAATAGGAAACCCCACATCAGAGACATATACAGACAACATCGATATCGAGAAGTGCATAGGAGCCTTGAAATCAATTTGAGCTTGAAAATTGCTTGGCAACCGAAACTAAACCGACAATCCTGAGTGCAGCAGGAGCATCGATTTCGTCGTCGTACTTTTTCGATGTCATTGTGAATCGTTCGTTGGCAAAGAAGCCTTTGTTATTGCGCGGTTTTATTGTTAATTCCATCGATGAATGAAGGTTTTCTGCAATTTTCTTTTTGTGTGTAGGTAATTTTACGTTTGTTTTCGAGTCACTAAAAGGATATCCAAGACTATTCAGCAAAGAAAAAGAAAATAATTGGCTGAATTTTTTGTGCAGTACAGAAATTGGTTCACCGTTTAGAAAGCAAGTTTTTCTTGTTCTTGATAGAAGAGTGCACTCAATACGCAAATGTTGGCCACTGGAGTTTTTTTGCGAATGGATTTTTTTGAAAAGCATAGAATTCAAATTGTTTGTAGGAGTTTACATTTGAAAGAAGCAGGTTTTTTGCTTACAAAAACGGGTTCATTCATGAATTCAGCAATTCAGCGAAACACAAGAAATTCGGAAATTGGATTTTACATTTTAAATGTAAGCAAATCAATGTTGTTGTTTAACAGGAGGCGAAGATTTTAAAACCGAGAACCATAGGATGAATCATCCAGCTGAATTGCAGTTTATCACGAATAAATTTGTAAGCGCGTCTCTCAGCATTTTAAAATTATCTTACTTTCACCATTACTGAAGTGCTTTACAAGAGAAATAAATTTTCAAATAATCTGTTCTATTTCGAAAGTACCAAATTGAATTCAGAACCACATTAATTCAAGCTTTTTTGTGTTCATAGATTGCTTTTATATGAATATCTCTAATTCAGCAAAACTTTGGCTCCCAAACGACATATAACCCCCCCCCCACCACTTCACGACCAATGTCGTCTCCTACATTGATTATTACCTACATACAGTTTTTTTGCTGTTCAAATCCTCTCCATACACACATTGAATTACATTAAGTCCATCGTGATGGCGACCTTTATCTCTGCTGAAATATGTAAGCAGAGGAGCGTATCTACTCTCTCACCTGTTATGCGACCTTAATATCAAAGCAAAGTCAAAGGTTCAATCTTGATGTGCTAATGGAAATCCAAGTTGGTTGAGCTAAAACATGCTGGTGAAGGACACACTTAGTCCATTAAAGATGGGTGGCCCACTCATATTGTCAAGGACATCTGGTTTTTCTTCTTTTCTAGATCATTTTTTTGCTGCCCCCTCGACGACGACCGAAAACGTCGTTGTCGCCGCCCTCTTTTTACATCTTCCTCGGTCTCAGTTGGGGTGTGTCTGGTACTGGTGCCTTAAGATGATCCAGAACTTCCTTGCCATGTAGATAGACAGTTATATAAGGATTGGTATGAACTAAGGTAGACAAGGTAAGGTTAGACACTTGTTCACATAATTTTATGCTCTGCATTTGGCTTTTCCCCCTAGAACGCGCGAGAAAACACACAAACGGAATACATAACTGCATGAAATATCCTTCGTTTCCTCTCCTTCTCTGCCTTTTTCTCAACAAATATGTCGTATATCTACAACTGGCTTTCCATGTGTCGTTGCTTTGATAAAAGTATAAGCAGCCGACTTAGGTTGACTTAAAGAGATAAAAACGAAACGAATTGAAGAGTGTCCTCTGCTCATCTTTAGCCCCAGACTCAGCCTCAGTTTCAGCGCCTGAAGCTTCCGCACTTAGCTCGGTACGAGCTTACCTTGTTAAATCTCAAGTTTTTTTTTCTTTTTTATTTTATTCATTCGTCTTATTCCTTAAAGGAATAATCGCTTCATCTGTGCTCTTGAGAAACTCTCTATGGGAATTGAAGATGAAGAACATCGGTATGCTCTTAAAAAAAAAAGACAAAAAAAAAACACGAAGAAGATAAAAGTCGAAAGATAGTTTGTGAGCATAAGATACAGGAAAAAACTGAAAAAGTTGTATAAGCGATGTATGAAAAAAGTAAGTGAAAAGACTCTTGCGTTGTCCCAATGGTATGTTTTCAATTAAGAGGCAATTCCTTGACGACGTCTTCAAGGAACTTTATTCATCGCATTCCTACGTGCACAGGGTACACATTTATACGCAGGTAGCATTAGAAAATGAAAATAATACTCACGGAAAAATTATTAAGTCGCGTAGTGAAATGTGCTCACATAAGTAAACATGCTGGATCTTTGGGTTTAATTCAAAACTTTTTCAGTTGATCGGTTGACTGGAAAAACTCTTAGTTTTGAGGAATGAAATTCAATTCAGCTTTAAATGGAACATGCTGAATAGCTGAATTAGTTTTGAAAATACTCAAAAAAGGGAAAACACATCTTCGCATGAAAAAAAATACACCAACAACTTTGAAATTATTGTGCTGAATTGGTTTAGGTAGTGCTGAATAGCTGGATATGTTTTGAAAATGCTCAAAAAAGGGAAAAAACTTCTTCGCATGAAAAAAAATGCACCAACAACTTTGAGATTATTGCGCTGAATTGGTTAAGGTATTGCTGAATAGCTGAATTAGTTTTGAAAATGCTCAAAAAAGAAAAGGTGTGAAGAGAAATGCATCAACGACTTTAAGACTATTGTGCTGATTTGGTTTAAGTATTGCTGAATAGCAGAATTTGTTTTCAAACTATAAAAAAAGAGGAAAAAAACACACCTGCGATAATTGTGCTGAATTGAGACTTCTATTCTGATCAATGAAATTTAATTGCTGAATTGAATTTAGATTGCAGTTCTGATTGAGTTGATTTGCGGTGTAAAGCGCTGAAATGAACGTGTTTATATTTATGTTCTGCAATCCCGAGACCCCGGGGGTATATTTATTATTTATCTTTTGCCATTCTGCTAGCACCGCATCGTAATGTGATGCTTGCAGAGCAAGAAGAAAAGAAAACAAGTGCTTTTCCAAATTTAGATAAGAACACGCTCGAGGGCGATCAAGGGGGTAATGAATGTGTTGACAATTTCTATTAGGGAAGTACAAAATGAAAAAAAAAAAGCAAACAAAAAATTCAATGGAAATTATCATGAGGATATAATGATAAGGTACATTAAGATGGATTTGGATATAAAAATAAATGTGTTTGCCACATTTATTTGGATAAAATATCGTCATGTGGGATTTGAAAGGAGAAGGATTGGAGTATAATTCTAATGAGGTCATGGATTTGGCGAAAGAGATAAGAAGCCATAACAAAGGTGATTGTTCCTTTCAAAAGCTATAAGTTAACAAACAAAAAATCGAAAAAATTAAAAGTCCAAAACTTTTAAATATATTCCCTTTTCGACAGGAGTTAATTTGGTCTGCCAAAAGAACAACCGTAACCGCAAAGTTTTTTGTATAAATTTGAAATATTTGATGAGCCAAATTTTGCATACTCAACTCTCAACTCTTTATCTTTTTTTACGAAAGAGAAAACTACTTTCAAACAAGTTTTCTTGCAAAAAAAATCTAATAACAATCAAAAATAAGCAACAAAGTTTTGCTAACATAAACATGATGAATGTGTTTCGAAAAACTTCAATTTCAAACCTGAATGTTGAAAACGTGCCATGAAATTCTTCTATATTTATATGATTTCTTGTGAACACAGTCTTAATCCATTATTGTACGCATACACGAGTTTAGAAGTTGGGTTTTTGGTGTACCCATGCCGTTGCCAAAGATTCCATTACTCTCATTTCCGCTCATAAAGCGGCCTTCGTGTAATATAATTCAACCGACCGACAGTAATAATTATCCAAATAAATATTCAAGTCACATATTTGATGTTTTTGCAGTTTTTGAAATTAATGCCCAGCTACCCCCCTAAGGCAATTCATACCCACTGCCCGCCCCATCGTTCGAAGCTACCGCCCGACAACGACCAACGATGAAGACCGACCAAAGACGACGCCACCATCGCAGGCTGGACAGAATAGCCATCAGCAGAGAATCATCTCTCTGAGAATCGAAACTGGTGTCTATAGAAAGTGGCGGACTATATATACTCGGTTGTGGATTCGAGATGGAGGCAATTTAACACAGATGCTGCTACCGAACAAAACTTCATTAATTTAATACCGGAGACTGGTTCCGGTGGTGTTGCTTAAAGCAGATATATGAACACTGGTTTTGAGTCTTGTGGAAACAAGAGCTTTGTTAGACTCCTATGATGTCGGTGCGGCGGAGTGCTGAAGGTTGATGAGTTCTCTATCGGGCATATTAATTCTCCCTCTTGTAATAGGTTTGGGATTTTTTTTTTGTTTAGTTTCAAAAAGGGTACTCTCTATATGAAGCGAGAAGTTTAATGTCTGTCTAGCAGCTATAGACCACCAGTTTATCAGCCTAGATTATGGCTTGGTCTGGTTGATTGTTGGAAACTTCTGGTTTTTATTTCATAATTTTTCTCCGGTCCGAAAAACTTGTGCTTTTCAATTTTATGATAATTTTCTTTTGTTCCTCATTTTTTACTTTATAAAGAGAGATGATTGTTTTTTATTTTATTCTCGTTTGTTTATTTTTTAACTATAATCATGGTTGTTTGTTGGGTAATTCAGAAAATATGCAATTTTGTTCTTAGAAGGAGGGAAAATGGAATTTATTTTGGCAATTAACAAAAAAGAAAAAACAACATTCAGAGAGAATAAAAAATTACAATTGCAATTATTTTCAAGTGGTTCAAAATTTAAGGGATTTGTAATTTTTTGTTCAAAAATGTAATAGCTGCTAGCAGCACATGGCACCAGAGATAATCTGAGGGAAATATTGTGCTTCGAAAAAGCGCAATTACAGGCAATAAAGCAGAATTCGACATAATAATTTAATTTTATTTGATATGATTTTTCGTTTGCTCTTTTCTTAATGTCTCAGTTGTTTTTTTATGAGTCTATTCAGCTATTCAGCATTTGAACTTAAAGCAAAGATAATGAACAAATTTGTACAGATTTTATTTGGAAGCCTTAGTTTTGGGATTCAACACTTTTTGGCTCTATTCAGCTCAAATGCCTTTTGTTTTAAATGCACAAAAAGTGAATTTTTTCAATATGTCATAAATAAGCTTACAAATACTAATTGAAATTTGGATATTCAGCACTTTTTTCAAACCAACAATTGGAGTAAGCTTACCAATTTTAACCTTTTACAAAACTCGTTGGAACTCGACTCAGGAAGAAGGTCTTGAGTTTCAACTCAGTGAATGAGGGAATCGTGACAATCCGAATCAAGGCTAAACTCACCAACATCAGCCTTATCTGCGCTAACACCCCCAGACTGGTTCTACGAGCTGACTCGACAAGACCTATATGAGCAATGCCCTAGCTATGACATTAAAATCGTCGTTGGAGATCTTAATGCCACTACCTTGTATGCGGATATCTCGATCAAGGCCAACAACGGGAAAATTCTAGGAGGAAATATGTCAAATGGCTACAATCGCAAGATATTGCAAAATCCTTTTCCGATCGTGTCTCCGATAATCTCCTCAGAAGTCCTTTGCTACCAGCACACAATAAAGGTAACCAGTGGCAACACTGCTAAGCAGCCATCAGGGATGCCGCCTCTGAAGTGCTAGGGTTTAAACGGCCACCACAACGAAACCCTTGGTTTGACGATGAATGCCGGCGAGCGCATGCCACTAAACAAGAAGCATACAAAGCGGCGCTGCAAAGAAGGACACTAGCAGCTCGTGAGCTCTACGAGCAGAAAAGGAGAGAAGAGCATAAACTTCTCAGAAAAAAAAAAAGTTAGCATTAGAAGCACGCGTTCGAGGAGATAGAGGGATGTCACATCAGGAACGAGGTTCGAAAGTTCTGAAAAAAGGTGAAAAAACCTCCAAGGCTTATACACCCCGAACTGAAGAATGTAGAGACCATCATGGGAACATCGTAGTGGAACCGCAGTCACTGCTGAGGATATGGAATGACCACTTTTCCAAGCTTTATAATGGCGATGACGAGCAAAACTCCGTCAGCAATACAGAACCATTCAATTTGGGTGCAGAAGGATAACAATTCCACCCACCCGACTTTGAGGAAGTGAAGATAGCGATATCTAAACTTAAGTCGAACAAAGCCGCTGGAGCAGATGGGCTAGCCGCCGAACTGTACAAATCAAATGGAGATGATTTGGTTGGGAGCATGCACCAGCTCATCTGCAAAATTTGGTCGGAGGAAAGCATGCCCGATGAATGGAACCTCAGCATCGTATGCCTGATCCTCAAAAAGGAGATCCCCTGAACTGAACCAACTACAGAGGTATAAGTCTCCTTAACATCGCCTATAAGATCTTGTCTGCCGTACTGTGTGAACGTTTGAAGCCCTTCGTCAACAATCTGGTAGGTCCTTATCAGTGCGGCTTCAGACCCGGAAAGTTCGCCATCGATCAAATATTCACCCTACGGCAGACCTTGGAGAAGACCCAGGAACTTCAAATCGATACCTACCACCTTTTCATCGATTTCAAGGCCGCGTATGACAGCGTCTATAGAGACCAACTATATAGAGCAATGTCTAGTTTTGGCATTCCAGAAAAACTCATCCACGCTCTTCCATCATGGTCGGGAAAATCCTAACGGACGCTTTTTATGTCAAAAAAGGTTTAAGACAAGGCGATGCGTTGTCATGCGATTTCTTCAACATCATTCTTGAAAAGATTGTGCAAAGCTCCAACGTCAACACCAGAGGCACAATCTTTCAAAAGTCCGTCCAGCTACTAGGATACGCAGAAGACATTGACATAATTGGAAGAACACAGCGTGATGTCAGTGGAGCGTTGATGGGTCTAGCGGTTAACGAGGGCAAGACCAAGTTAATGCTGTCGTCAAGAAAGGACTACCAACATAGATGTCTTGAAGCAAACGTCAACATAGACAGATTTAACTTCGAGGTAGTTAAGGACTTTGTCTATCTGGGGTCCTCTATCAACTCAGACAACAACACCAGCGCTGAAATCAAACGAAGAATCATTCTTGTCAATCGCTGCTTCTTTGGACTTAGAAGGCCCTTAAGGTCCTCATGTATGGTGCAGAGACATGGACCAGGACAACATCTGATGAAAACGCTTTGGGCTGCTTGGAGAGAAAAATTCTTCGAGTGAACGAAAATACAACCAAGAACTATACGAGCTGTACAGCGACACTGACATAGCCAGAAAAGTTAAGGTCCAACAACTTAGTTGGTTGGGTCATGTTGAGCGAACGGAAAATAATGCTCGTAGTCTTCGAAGACCGGGACTCAGGTGGAGCACACAGGTGGTAGAGGACCTGAAACAACTTGGCATGGGAAACTGGACACAGCTAGCTAGGGACCGAGCTAGCTGGAGAAGTTTGTTGGGAGAGGCCCTGGTCCGACCTGGACTGTAGCGCAACCATAAGTAAGTAAGTAAGTAAGTAAATGAGCTTTCAAATTCAATGTAAATTGCAATTTGTTAATTGAAATTATTTTAAAAGCAAATTCACCTGATTGAAGTCTCAATAATTTTGTTATAAAATCTGTTTCAGGTCTTCGCAGTTTTATCTCACATCTCCTCTAAAATAATTTTCAAATAAATTCTCTCTCCTAACCGAATTAGCCTGAATGACAAAAACAAAACAAACACATTTTACGTTTGTTTGATTGTATTTTCCAACAGAATAAGAAGAACCTTCAACCAAACACCTGTGGCAAATCATTAATATCAAATCTTTGGCACAAGCCAACTTGCTTCAAGGCATTATTCTTTCAAATATCTCTTCACTTTTCATTTTGGATTAATATTAAATCATTTATCTCACTTTTATTTATTTATAAAAGCAGACAAAAAACGACACAATTAATTAACCAAACTTTTCAAAGCGCGCGCTCTTCTGACTTTCCTCGCCAGCAATTCAAATGATTTCGAAACAAAACGAAACGAAACGAAGGTTTTAGTAGAGATGAGATAAGGTAACCCCATCTTGTGTTGTCTACTCAAGTACACTTGAATTAATTAAGCGATTCTTCAAAGTTAAACGAAAAAAAAAAAAACAAAACAAAAGCTCCAATGGTTCTCGAAATCGCTGGTGCTTTGTTAATGTGCCTTTTTGATACTCGCAGAATCTTCTTTTACTCAAGAGGAAGAAAAATCATCTTAAGCCTTAATTAGCTTAAGGATGATATTTAAAAAAAAGAAAAAAAATATTAAATTCCAACAGTCACACTGTATCCCTTTTTTTTACTGAAAGAAAAATATCCTTTCACATGTTCACAAACACACTTCTTCTCTTTCCATGATCATATTATTTTTTTGTCGAAAGAGAGTGAGAGCATGAATTTGAAAGGTGACTGAAGGCCGTTCTAATTTTTCCTATCTGAGCCATTAATCATTTCCTGTTTATGAAAGTTTTCTCCTCCGTTTTATTTTTTTTTTTGTTTTTTGCACAACAAGATGCTCGATAGGATTCTTGAGAAAAAAAGTGCTTTCAACTGTGAACTCTGTACAATGTTGTTGTTTTCTGTTTTTCTTCAGTGCAAAAGGACAGGACTTGAAAGAAATCTTCTGTCATCATTTACGACTCACCTTTGGGACAAAATATTGTATTCATAAGAAAGCGTGTTGTTGCACCAAGAAATCAACACAGAGAAATTTGGTGAGTTTCATAATCTGTATTCGTGGTAGGGAGGAAGAGAGGGATACATTTTCTTGAGATTGATGGCTTTGTATGGCGAAATAATGAAATCATATTCAAAAACAGCCATTCGCAGCCTTTAACTGTTGAAGTCATATTTTTGTAACAATAAGTGTATTACGCAAACCATAGCTGGTCTTGTTCCTTAGGATTTGAATAGGGGAGAGGTGGGCTTATTCGGCAAATACAGATTATCCGAATACCTTAAAATAATGGCGCAAATTTATAGTCAGTAAAAGTAGACTTTAAAATTATTTTAGTCAAAGTTAAATATGTATCGAATACATATCGAAGAAGAAGAACCTTTGACAAATCGTGGGCTTCGTACACCTGCATCCTTAAGTCCTTTTTACACTTCATTTTCTTGGAAAAAAAAAATTGTCTTAAGGAATTTTTTTAATATTCTAGATTTTCAAAAGACTTCCATTCATTTATTTACGCTTAGTGCAAGCAGTTTAAAAACTAATAAATACAAAAAATAGTTCTTATAATATCTATAAATACATAAGTTAATTAAAACAAAAAAGAAATAAGTTAAACATACCAATAAAATGATATAAAAAATGAAGCATTAGGTTATTTGATGGGATAGGTTTGAAAATAGGGTATTGCGAACGAGTGGTATGGATACGTTGAAATCAAAAGCATTCGAGGAATTTTTGACGAAGCATACTAGACATGGGATTAAAAAAAAAGAATAGTTAGTGCGGTGATAAGGGATTCCAAAAAGAGTTACAGCATTTATATTACGGGAGTTGGTATTAAAAGATATAAAGGAATTTTCAATAAGGACGCTACAAAAGTTTTCTTAAATAAAACAAAAACAGTTCTGGATATCAATGAAATTCTTTATTCCTGTGGAAGTACATTTGATGCCATTATATATGGAACTCGATTTCTTTTGTATGACCACCACGGGCACACTTGCAGAAGTCCAGACGCTGAACCCAATTTTCGACGGTTTTCAAGCATAAATCGGCCGATACTGCTGCAATTTCATGTTCGATATTCGTACGAAGTTCATCAATCGTCGCTGACTTGTTTACATAAACCATATATTGACGTAGCTCCACAGGAAATAGTCTAACGGCGTTAAATCGCATCAACGAGGCGGCCAATTCACAGGTACATTTCTGGAGATAATGCACTCATCAAACTTCGTTCTCAATAATTCGATTATTTGGCCCGCTGTGTGACATGTGGCACCGTCCTGTTGAAACCACATATCTTCCAAGTCCATATCATCCAATTCATTGCAAAAATTATCGGTTAGCATTGAGCGGTAGCGATTCCCATTCACAGTAACGTGCCGGTCTTGATCATCATGGAAGAAGTACGGCCCAATGTCACCACCAGCATGTAAACCGCACCAAACAGTGATTTTTTGAGATGTAATAGTGCCTCGTGAAGCACATAAGGATTGCTGCCTGAATAATAACGCATATTTTGCTTATTGACGAAGTTATCCAGCCAGAAATGAGCCTCATCGCTGAAGATGATTATTCGATGAAAATCCGGATCATTTTCAAGTTGTTGCTCAGCCCAATTCACGAACATACGACGCTTCTGGTGATCAAGCGGCTTCAGTTCTTGCGTCAATTTGATCTTGTAAGGATGTAGGCCAAGATCTTTTCGCGAAATTCGCCACAACGACGTCACAGAGATGCCCAACGCTTGAGAACGACGTGAGAGAAACTGATTTGAGTCTTCCGCAATTGATGCGCTAGCGGCAACAATATTCTCGACACTATGGGCACTTCTTTGTCTCACTGGCACGGCAACATTTTGTACTGAGCCTGTGGATTCAAATTTTTCCACTAGAAGCTCAATTGTTAATCTGGCAGGACGATTATGACGACCATAAATTGTACGTAGCGCTCTTAAAGTGTTGACCACTGACTCTGAATTTCGGTAGTATATTTTAATAATTTCGACGCGTTGTTGGATCGTATACCTTTCCACGATGAAATGGCAAACCTTACTGAAGAGAAATGTCAAGAGAAATATGGCGTCGGTTGCTATCCCTATCGGTCTACTTTTGTAGCGTCTCTATTGAAAAACCCTTTATATCTAAATAGAGCCGGGGAGCCAATGTTACCAGTAAGTAAGTCGTGAATAAAAATCACATCGGCGACATCACGACGTATTTCTTAGGACTGCAAGTTAATGAGTCGCAATCGTTCGCCATATGGTGGGAGATGGTAATTGTTTTCCCATTGAATGTTACGGAGTGCGAACCTTAGAAATCTTCGTTGAACTGCTTCAATGCTTTTGATCTGGGTAGCTTGATACGGTGACCAAACTTGGGATGCATATTCGAGAATAGGTCCGACAAAGGTAACGTAGAGTATTTTAGTTACACATGGGTCTGGGAATTCCTTGGACCAACCTTTTATAAAACCGAGCATGGCATTATCTTTATTAATAACATTGTCAATATGGCGGTGAAAATTTAGTTTACCTCCAAGTCATTAGTAGAAGTAACATATGGCACTGGTTCCCCCTGTAAAAAATAGGTTCTATTTTGACCCGGTTGGCGCTTTCGTGGGAATGTCATGCTGTTACATTTGGTCACATTTAGTTCGAGGAGGTTTTTTTGGCACCAAAGAGAAAAACTGTCCAGGTTGCATTGCAGCTTGTGCGAATCTTTGGGTGATGTTATGCGATTGTAAATTTTCATATCGTCAGCATAAATCGAAAGATTACAGTCCAAGATGTTAGCGACATCATCAATTGTTAAAATGAAAAGTATAGGGCCTAAATGGCTACCTTGAGGGACACCGGATGATTTGGTCAAATAATTGTCAACGTCCAATTTTTGTTAACAGATATTAAGACACCACGCCCGGATGATTCGCTGATCTTTGTTACACCATCACAACGAAAGGTAACGTAATCACATGTAAACAATTCATTGTCAAGAAAATCAGGGGTCATATTTGTTTCAGTCAATGCAAAAATGTCGTATTGAAATTTTTGTGAGTTAGAAAAAAGGTTGGATGTTTTTGTACGGAGCCCTCTTATGTTTTGGTAGTTGACCGTAAGACACGTTTTTATTGTCTGGCGAGAATTGGGAACATGGGAATTTATGTTAAAGATACTTAGGTACTACTACGATGGCGATTGCGTTGGTGATTCGAGATTTTCTTTGAATTCAAGTAATTTGAGTAGGAGGCCAGGTCATCTGAGACCATTTTGGTTGTAAAACTATTTGCTTCATGAAAAGAGTAGTATATTTTACGGAGGCTGGAGATGTCGGTAGGGAGACCTTCTTGGTTAATGGAAAGCATTACTTGGGTTTTAGTCTTTCCATCAATGCAGATAGAGTCAGGTTTATCATGCAAATAAGCTAGGTATAGTCGAACATTATCGTAAATTCTATAATCTCTTAATCTCGCCATTGTGTATCGAGATTCAGTGGAGTTAGAAATCTGCATAGCTAACTTGACATTAGGTGGGAAAAGTGGGTAGAGGATTTGGTGCTTATTTGTTAAGGAGTAGTTTTAAGATGAAGCTATATCAGAAGATGTGGTATATGATGGGTGATAATATCGATTTAGATTATTCCGATACCGAAATCTCAATCTCAACATAACTCTGAATTTAGACCTATAGAAATACTGCCTTTTCTATCAAAGCTCTTTGAAAAGTCTATCCTGAAACAGATGCAGGTTTATCTTAAAAGCAACGCACTTCTAAACCCAGCACAATCCGGGTTTAGAGCGCAAAGAAGTTGTAAAGCTGCCCTTTTGCTTGTCGTACGTTTCTAACCCTATTTGAGTTCTCCAAAGCCTTTGATACGGTGAATCATTCTCTCCTCTGTAAAAAGCTGCTGCACATCTTTCACTTTTCTCGCCTGGCGGTGAAACTTATGAATTCTTATCTGAATGGTCGCTTGCAATGTACGGCTGTAGGAAACAATATTTTGTCGTTGCTAAGTGTTCCGGCTGGAGTTCCACAGGGATCCATTCTTGGGCCTTTACTTTTCACACTTTATGTGAACGAGATTCCTCAAATCACTAAGTATTGTACCGTCCATATGTTTGCGGACGACGTTAAACTTTATCTTAGTTCCAAATTAGACGCCGCCAACAACGCTATCGAAAGAATGAACGCAGATTTAGAGATAATTCAACAGTGGGCAATTAAACATAGTCTATCATTGAATCTAGTGAAGTCGAAAACCATTTGCATTTTCAAGCGAAAATTAGACACTTCTCTATTTCCGCCTATGAAACTTGGTTAGTCTTCTATAGAATACGTATTTTCAACAATTCTCTCGCTTGGACTGATCATGTTTCCGCTACACTTGGTAAGGTCTACGGTGGTCTTCGACTCTTATGGTCCACGCAAAGTTGCTTGCCAATCAATACCAAAATGTTACTTGTAAGGTCTTTATTATTGCCAATCTTGTTATACGGATGTGAGATCTTTTGCTGGATCGACTCCATTACTAGAATTAAATTGAACGTTGTCTACAACAATTTGGCCAGATATATATTCAAAAAACGCCTGTTTGATCATATATCAACCTTTTCCATGCAGATCATGGGCATAAGTTTCGACAACCTCATAAAGTTCAGAACTCTAATACTAAATGCTAAAAAAGAGATAGATTTCGAAGGCCATACAAACTGCTTTGACAGATGACGGAGTAGACCCCGAATTCTCCTATATTATTTTTCACTTTACCTCTTACGTCCCTGTTACTAAAAGCTGTTTTCTTCGAAGGTTTTTTTTTTATTTTACATCTGATGTCATGCAACATGATTGATGGTGCGTTTGCACTTTTGCAACTCTTTGTTGGCAAAACACACACCCCAAGACCTTTCCACACACGAAACGGAAGTACTTAAGAAAGCATAAAAAAAAAAAATGAAATGGAGAAAAGGAGAACGAGTTAATCGGGACACAAATTGAAGGTCGTACGGTGGATGTGAAGTTTACATAGGAAAAATCTTCCGTTTTGTGTGTAGCTTTGGGGTGGAGTGTAAAATGCAGCCAATGTCATAAATGAGGTTGAAGGACGGGGGAAGTTTTGCAGTCGTTTAGAAGCAAGAGGCAATGGATTAGCGTGCAAATTGCTGCACTGTTTTGACACTGATGACGCTCGCTAGGGCCTCGGTCGCTTGCTACTCAAAGAGGAAGAAAAAGTAAAAGCAGTTTGCAGAAAGCCAGATGGATTGTGTAACTGATAGGTTATCACACAGCGGGAAAGTTAAAGAAATGAGAACATGACTAAGAAGGAACGGAGAAAGGTTTTTTTAAAGCACTTCGGCTCATATCCAAAATGCTGGCAGTTTTTATTTTTCAACAAAAGCATAAAGTTTTGACAGAATTGTTTTATATATTTTTTTTTTCTTTAGAAAGAAAAAGTAGGGACAAACGTGTAAGAAGGACTAACATACACATGAAGAGAGAAGCTCAAAAAAAAAAAAAAACTTTAGATGGGAGGATATTATAGTGCAGAGTCTTGCGTTTCTTTTGCTGTCTAAAGTTTAACAGTTGATGTCAGTTTTATACTAGGAATAGCGGAAGTAATGGTGAGCTGATGGCTAAAAGGTTGCAATATGTTGGAAACTGAAGTTGCCAGTTAATAAGGTTTTATATATGAGTTAACTTGAAACATTTTTTTGAGTAGGATGAAGTGAATTTTGTTTTAAATTAAATTGAATCCATGGAAAAAGCTTCCAGGAATCACACACACAAACTCCCTTAATTAATCTTTGAACTATGTTCGTTTAAAAAAAAAAAATATGTGAAATGGTGAAACAATTTGAAAAATTGAATAAACCTGCATTACACATGCAAATAAAAGCCATTCATGCGTGGCATATTTCTGATGTGAGAAATAAACTCTTTTATGTGGAATTTTTACTAACCCCCTTGGCTCTGTTAAGGCATACAAATTTTCATTTGATTTCGTGTTCATGGACGGAAAAAAAAATGAAAACAAGTATTTAGTTTTGTACCTACACAAAATACACACCAAATTTGCACATAAAAAAAAATCCCTCAGGGTAAACGAGAGCGTTCAACCGCCACGAAACACAAATTCCCCTTTCTCTATGCAAGGAAAAATGAAATGAAAAAGAAAACATTTATAAATATTTTCGTGTATGAATTCCAAAAGCTAACTTCGGCCTCAAAAACCAACATTCCAAACGTCGTCGTTGTCGACATTTTGCTTCACTCATTTTACTACCTCCCGCACGCCTCCCTCGAAAAATTAAAAAGAAAAAAAAACCAGTAAAATGAGCGAAAAAAATATAAAATATTTTTCGCGATCAGAGCTCATATTCATGACTTTCAGTGGAAACAAAATTTAATAAACAAAGCAAAACACATGTTTTTGCGAGCTGCAATGGACCACTCTGAACGAACAGCTAACGTGTTTCAAAAATTTGCTGCGTTTTAAATTTTTGCTTTAAAAATAAATGCTAACCGAATGAAACCTACATTTTGTTGCACCAACACGAACGAAAGATAAAAATAAAACAATGCAAATCGCATGAGATTAAATTTAATGGGTTTTCCAATAAGAGGTGTTATTTTGATATACAAAGAAAAATGGCATTTTTGAGATAAATGATCGGATAATTATTTCATTGTAAAAAGGAAGGTATGCCGTTAATAACGGAACAAAACATGAGCCAAATGGCCGCAACGACCACGCTTACAGTACCATATGCTTTTCATGAAATTTTCCATAACCAAATCGCAAAGTGGTTCCCCTATGTCCTCAATAGCTTCACGAATTCCATCTTTGAGGTCTTGATTCGACGCTGGGCTGTTAGCGTAGACCTTATCTTTCACGTGACCCCAAAGGAAGAAGTTACTTACTTACTTTAGGTGGCGCTACAGTCCGTTGTGGACTTGGGCCTCAATCAACAGGCTCCGCCAGCTAGCTCAATCCTTAGCTAGTCGTCTCCAGTTTTGCACTCCAAGTTGATTGAGGTCCTCTTCCACTTGAGTGCGCCACCTGAGTCACGGTCTTCCTCTCCTCCTACGTCCCTCGGGAATAGTGTCGAAGGCTTTCCGGGCCGGAGCATTGGTGTCCATTCGCTCTAAATGACCGAGCCATCTGAGTCTCTGGACCTAGGTCCATGCCGTTGTCCGATGAAAGGCTCCTGTCTGACGGCGGTGTTTTGTTCGTCGTCGCCGTTATACAATCTACAGAAGTGGTCTTTCCAAATCCCCAGCATTGACTGCGATTCTACTATGATGTTCCCTTGTTTATCTCTGCAGGTATCAGTTCTTGCTCGATGACCTTGAGCCAGCTGTTTAACCTTTCGGTAAAACCTCCGAACTTCATTTCTGCTGTTGGCTCTCTCAACATCCTCGATCTGACGCTTCTCATGCTCTCTCTTTTTCCTCCAGAGAAGCCGGCGTTCCTCTCTCCTCTTTTGCTCGTAGAGCTCATGAGCAGCTGTGGTCCTCCTGCTTGGCTGCATGGGCCTGCCTGCATTCTTCGTCAAACCAGGGGTTTCGTTTTTGTTGCTGCGTGAAACCCAGCACATTAGAGGCGGCATCTCTAACTGCTCTCTGGCAATATTGCCACTGGTCTTCGATACTTGATATTGGCGGCATAGGACTCCTTAAGAGGTTACTTGACACTCGATCAGAGAAGGATCTGGTGATCTCTTGCGATTGTAGCCGTCCGACGTCGAATTTTCTTGCAGCAAGAAAATGCTTTGGCCGTTGTCGGGATATTCGTAGCACTACCTTGGCTACGACGAGGTAGTCGTCCGAGTCGATGTTAGCTCCTCGGATAGTTCGAACATCTAAAATGCTGGCCAAGTGCCTTCCGTCGATCGCAATGTGATCAATCTGGTTGACGGTTGATTGATCAGGAGATCTCCATGTACCTTTATGGATGTTGAGATGAGGGAACCAGGTGCTTGCTACCACAACATTTTGCCCCGCAGCAAAATCGATCAGCCTGAATCCGTTATTGGAAGTGGTGTCGTGCAGGCTGTGCTTTCCGACCGTTCCACCAAAGATGTCCTCTTTTCCCAGCTTTGCGTTAAAATCGCCGAGGACAATTTTAATGTCATAACTAGGACATTGCTCGTATGTTTTGTCAAGGAGCTCGTAGAACTCGTCTTTGGTGTCGTCCTTTTTCTCTTCTGTGGGGGCATGCGCATATATTAAGCTAATGTTGCCGAATTTAGCCTTGATTCGGATTGTCGCGTTCGCTCACACATTTGAAGCTCAAGACTCTTTGCCTGAGTCTGCTTCCCACGACGAATCCGCATCCAAAGAGTCGCTGTTGTTGCTCTCGGTAACAATTACCATAGTAGATGTCGCAGTTTTTCATCCTCCTTTTGCCCGGTCCATCCCATCGCATTTCCTGGATAGCGGTAATATCTGCTTTGTAGCAGTTGAGGGTCTCCGCTTACTGTTCGCCAGCACGCGGTCTATTAAGGGACCTAACATTCCACGTGCATATCTGAAATTCGTTGTCCTTTTTACATTTGCAGGGGTCGTCATCAGTGTATCCGTCCGTTTCCGAGGCCTGTTGTTGCTTCGCAACTAAAATTTTTTCTACGTGGTCGGGAAGTCACCCCAACGCACAACCCCCAACCTCGAGTACCAGGCACTTGATGTGACTCTAAATGCAAGAGCCGGAAAAACCGCTCCTTTTACGGCCTGGGCTTCAAATAAGTCGAAGTAGCCCGCAAAGGTGTTCACCAAGTAGTTCGGCCTAACTGGAACTGGAGACGCCACCGTTGATTCCAAAGAAGAAATTCATTCGCTGCCGTCCCTCGGTGTGAGTGCCTTGGTGGGAACACTCCTTCGTTGTGGGGTAATTGGTAGTAACAGCCTACTCCGCTTCGACGTGTCGACCATGGGAGGCCCTTCTGCGAAATCAAGTTTCGCGATCGCATAGCTCTAAGCTTCATAGTAGTAGTTACCGTAAGCCGCTCCGCCACGTCAAGGCTTACCCCGTGGAGGATCGGATAGTTATTTCACTATAAAGAGGAAGGTATGCCGTTAATAACGGAACACAACATCAGCCAAATGGCCGCAACGACCACGCTTACAGTACCATATCCTTTTCATGAAATTTTCCATAACCAAATCGCAAAGTGGCTGCCCTATGTCCTCGATAGCCTAACGAATTCCATCTTTGAGGTCTTGATTCGACGCTGGGCTGTTAGCGTAGACCTTATCTTTCACGTGGCTCCAAAGGAAGAAGTCGCAAGGTGTTAAATCACAAGATCTCGGTGGCCAATTGTGATCACCTCTTCGAGAGATAACACGGTGCGGAAACTTTTCCCGTAAAAGATCGATGGTTTCATTGCTTGTGTGGCACGCAGCTCCATCTTGTTGAAAGTAAACGTTGTCCAGATCAATACCATCCAATTCCGGCCATAAAAAATCATTAATCATCTCGCGATAGCGCAATCTATTGACCATAACTGTTGCTCCAGTCGCATTTTCGAAAAAGTAAGGTCCAATGACCCCGCTGGACCATAAACCGAATCAAACAGTCACGCATTGAGGATGGAGAGGCTTTTCAACAATAACTCTTGGATTTTCCGAGCCCCAGATGTGACAGTTTTGCTTGTTGACGTAGCCTCCGAAGTGGAAATTGGCCTCATCAGTCAAGATGATTTTTCGATGAAATTCCGGATCATTTTCATGCATTTCAAGAACCCAATCAGCAAAGACACGACGTTGTTGATGATCAGCCGGCTTGAGTTCTTGTGTTAACTGAACTTTGTAAGCCTTAAGAACCAAGTCTTTATGCAAAATACGGTGGAATGACGTTTGTGGAATGCCTAATTCCAAAGAACGACGACGAGGAATGGACAAACCTGGGTTTTCTTCAACTTTTTGGACTACAACAGCAATATTCTCAGTTTTCCTTGAGCGACGTGCACGGGTTTTATTTTTCACATCACTAACTTGTCCCAACAGCTCGAATTTGTAAACCAATTTCTGTATTGCGGTCCGACAAGGTGCTTCACGACGAACCAAAAATGTTTTAGTTTTACGAACCGTCTCTACCAAATTTTCACCATTTTTATAGTGAATTTTAATAATTTCAATGCGTTGTTGAAGCTTGTATCCATTTTGATTAATGGCGTAGTTTCTATTTGTCAAATGTCAATGAATGACAGCTTCAAAAGTGACAGCTACCGAAATAGCGGGATATTCAAAATAACACCTCTTATTGGAAAACCTTTTACATGACAGCTAGGTTCTTCTTTGTCTCTCTTTAAATGTTACTCGCAAAACGAGCAGCCAAGCTTTCTTCGGTGAGATGGGATGAGCCGAAAGACAGTTAACCCGTTAAAAAAATAAATAAATAGAGTGGCGCGACCGCTCTTGAAGAGCCAAGGCCAAGTGGCTTACTCTCATCAACGCACCTAGAGAATTGTTGACGAGAGTAAGTCACTTAGGCCTTGGCTCTTCAAGAGCTGTTGCGCCACTCTATTTAACAGTCGACATGTCAAATCGATAGAAACCGCACCCCTTTTCACTATAAGGATTTCCTTAAACACGAATAGTTGCACCTATTGAGCTTGTTTGTTTGCTAAAACTTTATGCGAAACATTAATTTTATCAAACTAAACTACACAACCAGTGCTGTTTTAGTGAAATCCAATTAAAACTTCCAAGTCCTGTGCTACTTTATTCTTTCTTTGTTGAGTTAGTTGGCATGTTCGACGCACATGCACCATTATTTAGTTGTAGTTCAAAGGTAACTCCTGGTATCAGCCTGTATTGTCCTGCTTCAAACGAACCTGACCGGGTCACTTTGGAATATTTAAATGACACGGGACAGTAGTTCGAGAGATTGAGTTTTAAAGTTGCCACAGAATTGAAGCAGACAAAGAAATCTCTGACTTTGAAACATTTACCTTGCTGTTCATTTAAAAAATTCAAAAATACACAACTGGGTTGACTGTTATACCTGTCCTCAGGCCATCGGGACCAGGTCAAATGAGCGAAATACCAGCTACCAATTCGATACACATTACACTGGCATGTCGCCTCAACTCAACGGTAGGCAAAATTTGGTTCAATTTTATTTGAATTATTAAAATTGTTTGTGTAAATTCCCAACTCATATCCTGGCTGTGGGCCACCCTACCACCTTTTTAGTGTTCCCAAAAAAGAGACAAAACAAATCCAACAGCTGCATTATCCTTAATAAATAATTCAGGCTGAAACGTCAGTCTCATAATGATTTATCAACATCGTGCCTTTCAATTTTAAACTTAGTTTTCAATTTTTTGATTTCGTCCTTATGTCACCGCATAACTAAAATTCGAATATCAAAGCCCCAGCTGTGATTTCAGTGGATGTTTGGAAAACCCTTTCGTTCGTCCTTTTTTTTTGGATTTGAGAGGATTCTTTGCTAAAAAGCTTTTCTCCCAACATATTCAGTCGTCGGTCGTTGTCGTCATCACCATCGAGAGCGACAAGGTATAGTTGGAAATGGTTTTGTATATCTAGGGAGGTTTTTTTTTTAAGATAACATCCTCTTTTTTTTGTAAAGTAAAATCATGAATAATTCAGTGAATTCCAAATGATATTTAACACCGAAAAATATAGAAAAGAAATCCACACAAAGATTCCATCACGGTTACATGAATGAAGCAGCAGCAGCAGCAGCAGTATCAGCTCAAGTAGGATTCTGGATTCAGAATTCAGCAGGACTCAAGAGCATTATAAAGTCTGTTCGATGTTCTCTCTGTTTCCATTACCTTATAAGAACCCACCATTGCCGTCACCACAATCGAAGGGAATAATTTTTGCATTTGCACGTTTCAAAAAAAAAAAAGAGAAACAAAACCAACAGGAAAAATCCAAAAATATGTGCCGTAAGTCCTTATCTTCGGTTTTGTGAGTTTTTGCAGAACAAAATCGAGAGTGTGTATGTGGGTGTTTCCATACTTCTGGTACGCCTTTGCATGAATTTGTTCTTATTAATATTTATGAGATTCGACATAACGCCAAATAAATTAAACAGTATCAATGTAAGATTGCAGGATTTTTTCCTTCTTTTTTTAGGTTAAGCCAGGTAAACCACAAATGGGCGATATGTGAACTTTGGTGATTAAAACAAAAACACGCGCACACAAGTTGTTGACACGGTTTATTGAAGAATGTCTTGAGATACAGCATGAAGCATGAATATAAATATCATTAAAATTAAATGGGAAATAAGCTTTTTCCAAGGATAAAAAAAAATCATGTGAAAACTGGTTTTTGCTTGAGAATCGGTTTAAAGGTTAAAATTAAGGACCTCTTTCAAAAGAAAGATTACCAACGTGCGCGGCCATAAAACTCATTTGGCCTCATTTTGGCTCAAAGCAGACTTCATGCTAGATCCCTCATAGTTGTCCTTATCCCCTCCACGGGGTAAGCCTTGACGTGGCGGAGCGGCTTACCGTAACTACTACTATTAAGCTTAGAGCTATGCGATCGCGAAACTTGATTTCGCAGAAGGGCCTCCCATGGTCGACAGGTCGAAGCGGAGTAGGCTGTTACTACCAATTACCCCACAACGAAGGAGTGTTCCCACCAAGGCACTCCCACCGAGGGACGGCAGCGAATGAATTTCTTCTTTGGAATCAACGGTGGCGTCTCCAGTTCCAGTTAGGCCGAATTACTTGGTGAACACCTTTACGGGCTACTTCGACTCATTTGAAGCCCAGGCCGTAAAAGGAGCGATTTTTCCGGCTCTTGCACTTGGAGTCACATCAAGTGCCTGGTACTCCAGGTTGGGGGTTGTGCGTTGGGAAGCCTTCCCGACCACGTAGAAAAAATTTTAGTTCCGAAGCAACAACAGGCCTCGGAAATGGACGGATACACT
This sequence comes from Sphaerophoria rueppellii, assembly GCA_920937365.1. NCBI lineage: Eukaryota > Metazoa > Arthropoda > Insecta > Diptera > Syrphidae > Sphaerophoria > Sphaerophoria rueppellii. The sequence goes on along the minus strand of CAKKXW010000004.1, from coordinate 68,744,523 downwards.
GATGAAGACCCAAGCAAATGTACAAAGGGATGAGAAACTGCGACATCTACTATGGTAATTGTTACCGAGAGCAACAACAGCGACTATTTGGATGCGGATTCGTCGTGGGAAGCAGACTCAGGCAAAAAGTCTTGAGCTTCAAATAAGTGAGCGAACTCATCACGACAATCCGAATCAAGGCTAAATTCGGCAACATTAGCCTAATATGTGCGCATGCCCCACAGAAGAGAAAAAGGACGACACCAAAGACGAGTTCTACGAGCTCCTTGACAAAACATACGAGCAATGTCCTAGTTATGACATTAAAATTGTCCTCGGCGATTTTAACGCAAAGCTGGGAAAAGAGGACATCTTTGGTGGAACGGTCGGAAAGCACAGCCTGCACGACACCATATCCGATAACGGATTCAGGCTGATCGATTTTGCTGCGGGGCGAAATGTTGTGGTAGCAAGCACCTGGTTCCCTCATCTCAACATCAATAAAGGTATATGGAGATCTCTTGACCAATCAACCGTCAACCAGATTGATCAAATTGCTTCAAGAAGGCACTTGTCCAGCATTTAAGATGTTCAAACTTTCCGAGGAGCTAACATCGACTCGGACCACTACCTCGTCGTAGCCAAGGTAGTGATACGAATATCCCGACAACGGCCAAAACAAGGAAATGCTGCAAGAAAATTCGACGTCGGACGGCTACAATCGCAAGAGATCGTCAGATCCTTCTTTGATCTGATCTGACTCTTAAGGAGTCTTATGCCACCAACATCAAGTATCGAAGACCAGTGGTAACATTGCCAAAAAGCAGTTAGAAATGCCGCCTTTAATGTGCTGGGTTTCACACAGCCACCAAACGAAACCCCTGGTTTGAAGAAGAATGCAGGCAGGCCCATGCAGCCAAGCAGGAAGCATACGAAGCGGCGGTGCATAGAAGGACCAGAGCTGCTCGGGAGCTCTACGAGCAAAAGAGGAGAGAAAAACGCCGGCTTCTCAGGAGAAAAAAGAGAGAGCATGAGAAGCATCAAATCGAGGATGTTGAGAGAGCCAACAGCAGGAATGAAGTTCGGAGGTTTTACCGAAAGGCTAAATGAAGGGAACATCATAGTAGAATCGCAGTCAATGCTAGGTATTTGGAAAGACCACTTCTAAAGACTGTATAACGGCGACGACGAACAAGGCACCGCTATCAGACAGGAATCTTTCATCGGACACGATGATAGCCAACAATTCCGTGAACAGGACCTAAAAGAAGTCAAAACCGCAATATCACGGCTGAAATCCAACGAATCCGCTGGAGCAGATGGACTAGCTGCTGAGTTGTTCAAAGCAGCAGGCGACGAGCTAGATAGGAGCATGCACCAAATCATCTGTAAGATATGGTCAGAGGAATGCATGCCCGATGAATGAAACCTCAGCATTGTTTGCCCTATCCTGAAAAAGGGAGATCCTCTAAACTGCACCAACTATAGAAGAATCAGTCTACTAAACATCGCCTACAAGATCCTCTCTGCCGTAATATGTGACCGTCTGAAGCCTTTCGTCAACAATCAAATTGGTCCTTATCAATGTGGCTTCAGGCCAGGAAAGTCAACCATCGACCAAATTTTCACGTTGCGGCAAATCCTGGAAATCCTATGAACTCCAAATCGATACCCACCACCTTTTCATCGATTTTAAGGCCGCGTATGACAGCATCTACAGAGACGAACGGTACAAAGCTGTTTAGTTTTGGCGTCCCTGCCAAGCTCGTTCGTGCAAAATGACGATGGAGAACTTACGCTGCTCCATCAAGGTTGGCAACGATCTTAAGGAATCTTTCGACGTCAAAAAAGGATTCAGACAAGGCGATGCACTGTCATGCGATTTCTTTTACATCGTTCTTGAGAAGATAGTGCAGAACTCCAACGTCAACACCAGACGCATTTCTTCCAAAAATCTGTTCAACTTCTCGCGTACGCCGATGATATTGATATAATGGGAAGAATACAGCGTGATGTCAACGGCACCTTTCTGAGAATTGAGACAGAAGCGGCAAAAATGGGTTTAGCGCTAAATGAGGGAAAAACGAAGTATATGCTGCCTTCGAAGAAGGACACCCATCACCGATGACTCGGACAGAACGGCACAATAGACGCATACAACTTGATCGAGGTAGTAGAGGAGTTTGTCTACCTAGGCTCCGCTATAAACACGGGCAATAACACCAGCGCCGAGATCAGACGAAGAATAACTCTTGCTAATCGCTGTTTCTTTGGGCTAAGAAAGCAATTGAGTGGAAAAGCCCTCTCCCGAGCAACTAAGGTAAAACTGTACAACACACTCATCATCCCGGTCCTGCTGTATGGTGCGGAAGCATGGACCCTAACAAAAGCGGATGAAAGTGCCTTAGGCTGTTTCGAGAGGAAAGTTCTTCGGGTCATCATCGGCCCCGTATACATTGAAGGGGAATGGCGAAAAAGATACAACAGCGAACTTTACGGGTTGTACAACGACATGGACCTAGCCAGAAGGGTCAAGGTCCAGAGACTCAGATGGCTTGGTCATTTAGAGTGAATGGACACCAATGCTCCGGCCCGGAAAGCCTTCGACACTATTCCCGAGGGACGTAGGAGGAGAGGAAGACCGCGACTCAGGTGGCGCACTCAAGTGGAAGAGGACCTCACTCAACTTGGAGTGCAAAACTGGGGACGACTAGCTAAGGACCGAGCTAGCTGACGGAGACTGTTGATTGAGGCCCAAGTCCACAACGGACTGTAGCGCCGTCTTAAGTAAGTAAGTAATAGGTGTCCTTACGGGACACTGTCTTATAGGCAGACACGCAACACGACTTGGTGTAGCCTCAAATGACTTCTGCAGGAGCTTTATGGGCGACGAAGAAGAGGAAACAATATCTCACCTTCTCTGCACTTGCCCTGCTCTTTCACTAAGACACAAACTTCATCTGGGAGAGTACTTTTTTGATAATCCCAGTGGACTGGCTAATAAGGATATCAAATATCTTCTCTGCTTTATAAAAAGCTCAAAATGGTTCGACTTGTAAGAAGTAAGTCTCTAGATTCATGTGGTATCACAATGGGCCTTTTCTTTTGGCCCAAGTGTGTGGATTCTGTATCCACAGCCACTTTAACCTAACATAACCTTCAAAGAAAAGAATTCTTAAAAGAATTTGCATGAAGAGCGAAACATAAACTACAATGACATAAGCTGCAACTCCCAGCATTATTTGCGCATCTTAGCAAATTGCAGTAAAAACCCAATCCACAAAATACACAAACACTACTTTTTAATGCATCCTTATTAATTTTCCATCTTCCTTGTCTCAAAACGACAGAAGAACACTACACGAACAATAAAGAAATGACAAGAAGAACGCTAATGCAATTCATCTTCACCGTGCATCATCGTATTTCGCATCGCATCGCACAACGCCGAATTAACTTCTATTGCACAAAATAAATAAACGTAATTAAATATATTTTGCAATTTCCATTTGAGAGAGGGACTGTCAACACTTCGCAGTCAACACCCACAATTTGCAATGCAAATTTTTGAGAGAACATACATTCTGCCATCTCAGCAAAGAATGTTTCTGGAAAAATAATATTTTTATAGTCAGTTCTTTCTGCTCACTGTACGAGTGATGGGGGCAATGGCAGTGCTGTTTGCCGACGAAGAAGTATTCAACTGCAGTATCAAGCGTTTTAACTTGCTTTCAGCTGGTCGCACCGCACCGCTTAAAGGATATATGTCTTTGGTTGCGTTTTGGGGAATGAAACTTGAAAATTTGTGTTTTTCTGCACCGCACGCAAACAACACTTTCCCTTCCTTCCGAATGTGGAGGTAAATAGTCGGGCTCGGGTTGGGCGAAGGTATTTAATTTTCAGGACAACGTCAGCAAACCGCGCTCTGTTGCGGAGTTCAGTCATGGTAACATTTCGCAAAATCTTCATGCTGCAACACTATTCTTGCGAAAGCTATAGAAGTTTCCCCAAGCGGAATAATTAGATGCAGATGAAGCAGGAGCTGTCGAATGCTTTAATTGCATTGCATTTGTACTATGGAAGTATTCTGGTTGGCAGAGGCGGCAATAGCGATGGATGTTCGAGAAAGGAATCCCGAAGAGGGATTACTTTTTGCATACAAGACCGAGCTAGAGTGGCAAACGCTTGGGGCTTCTGTTTGCCTTCGCCGCCGTTCTTCTTAATTAAGAATGAAGTTAACGCGAACGGTTTTATTTATTTACTTAAGTTTTATTTTCAAGAGAAGACAAGAAAATACCAACCTGCGTTCTTGGAGTTTTTTTTTTTAATTCTCATTCTTTTCATTTATTTTCTCATCTTAAGTATGCCGCCTGAGGACTTGGCTGTAATGACTTTGAAGTAGCTTAATAAAATGCTTTGTCAAACATGAAAAAGGCACAAGTTGAAAAGAGGTCACTTTGGCTGTTAACGGGGGGTGGGATACACCAACGCAACTTTTTCTCTCTCACTTACGTCTGATAGCATAGACTTGCAGATGTGCGATAGAATCACGAAGAAGAGAAGACCCACTAGGACATACTTTAGTGAGTGAGTCGAAGACCGGAAGAGTGGTGCTTGAAAATTTATTGTATAAATGGAAAGCTTTTTTGAGGTAGATTTTATGTGACGTCACTTGAGTGGAGAATTTGCCACTGAGTGCGCAGGTTTGAAACACATATTTCGTATTTTCATTTTGTTTTTGTTTGATAAACGTGTTATGTTGGGGTAGGTTGTTGTTGGAGTTGCTCAAGTATGAGACTGGGTGTGCTTTTCCACAAAACTGACCTGGAATAAAATTTGGGGACAAAAATAATAGCAGATACTGTGGAGGGGTTGTTTGAAGTAGGTTAATTTGCTTGCATGGTTTACTTTGTAATTAAATTTGAATTTTTAGTAATTTCTATGCAAAAACTAAAACAATGTAAAATTTAAGTTTATTTGCAGTTTTTTCTTTTTTTTTAATCTAGACGATTAGAAAAATTTAATGGTAGTTGTTTTGTTCCCACATTGCCCTTCCCATTTTTCTTTTTGTTATTTGTTTGTAAATAAGTAAGCGTTATGATGGTTTAAGGGTCTGTTATTTGAATGCACGTAGTCTTAACATTTGTAAACTTGACCAAGTATAATGAAATATTTGTTTTCCAATTCTTGTATTGATGTTATTTGCGTAAGTGAAACCTGGTTTAAGCCCGAGATATGTGATAATGTTCTTGCAATTCCAAATTTCAAAATCTTTATAAATGACAGAATTACTGAAACGGTCGGCGGACGTGTTGCTTTCTACTGTAGGTCATTGATAAAAGCTGAGGTCATTGCCAAGTCTACTGGACAAGGTATTGAATTTATAATTATTAAAGCGATTCCTATACAAAATGCCTAGTTTCCTGCGTCTATAACGATAAGCGTCACTTATGAGCACTCCATTGCATGCGGAGATTTTAATGCAGACCTGCTCAAGAAACACTCAATAGCTTTTCAGCTAAATGATTTAGTGTCATCAGTTGGAACGTTTATTGTGAACACCACTAACCTAACGCGCTTTGCTCCCAATTGTGCACCAAGCCTTCTCGATTTGGTAGTTGTAACAAATTGCTCATTTGTTAATTTATATGATCAAATATCATTCGATGTATCTGATCATGACCTTCGGTTTGCACATATAACATCCATTTATGGCGGTCAAACAGCAATGAAACATTTTCTTATAAGGATTTCACTTCAATCGATTTTAATAATCTTGAAACTGCTGCTATATCTGCTCCTATGCTTGACTGTTCTCTGATGTAAACGATAAAGTCAACTGTTTTCAAAATATTTTGCTTCATCTTTTTAATCAGTGTGTCCCTACTAAAAAGGTAAGAATCCAAAATAATCGTTGCCCCTGGGTGACTTCAATTGTGTTGACTTCTATAAAAAATCGAAATAAACTTCATAGCTCTTCTTGACCCTGATGAGCTCAATGATTTTTTTCTTTTGCGAATCGTCCCCTGTTGGTAATCTCCAAGTAAATGTTTCATTCAACTCTTCGATTTCAGTGCCTAGTTTTGAAGAATTTGAGGTGGTCAATGAAGATGAGGTTGTGAAATGTGTTAGGGCGATTAAGTCAAATTCTGTTGGTGAAGATGGAATACTAATCCGGTTTTTCAAACTTATACTACCGTATATTATTTCAGACCTCAAGGGTTCTTCCAATTGCCAAAAAACGAGACTCAATCTCTCCATTGATTTTAGACCAATCAGTATTACCATGCCTTTCTAAAGTTCTGGAGAAAATAGTTGAGAAGCAGATTATTGGTCACCTTGTTAATAATAATCTTTTATATGTCAAGCAATCTGGCTTCAGAGCCAATCACAGCTGTTCCACTGCTATGACAAATCTTCTTGAAGACATAAGAGTTGATTACGATAAGGGCCACGTCAATCTCCTTTGTCTTCTTGACTTTTCAAAGGCTTTTGATAAAGTGAATCACTCTATTCTTAAGATGAAACTGCAAAATATGTTTGGTTTTGGTGACCGAGCATGGAAGCTAGTTGCTAATTATTTGTCCGACAGAATGTAAATTGTTGTTTCTGGTGATAGGAGATCAGCCGCTAGACTTGTTGTGCAAGGAGTCCCACAGGGATCAATTCTTTGGCCAATTCTTTTTTGTATGTTTATCAACGATCTGCCCCCTTGTTGTTCACATTCATCAGTTCACTTATACGCAGATGATGTCCAACTTCATCTTGCAGACCCTTCCAGCAGCTCAATGAACTTTGTCTCTCCCTCAATGAAGACCTCAGTAGAATTAACGACTGGTCTATTGCGAATGGACTAGTCTTTAATCCAACAAAATCGCAAGTAATGCTCATTTCTAAAAAAAAAATTTGACCTGGGTGTCCTTCCCTGTATATGGATAAGAGATGGTAGGATAAGTTGTTTTGTTATAGACCGCGAATTGTCAGGTTATAGACACACAAACTTAATTATTGGTAGCATTTACGGATGCTTACGTAAACTATTGTTCTCTGCCTACTTTACACCTGTAGCAACTCGGCGCAAAATGATTCTTACGTTAATCGTCCCAATTTTAGTTTTTAGTGACATGCATGATATGTGGTTTCAACAAGACGGTGCCATATGCCACACAGCACGCAAAACAATGGCGCAATTGCGAGGCGAGTTTGGTGAACAGTTAATTTCATAATTTCAAAAAAAAATTGAGATGAGGATGAGATATGACAATACGATAATAGAGAAGTCGAAAAAAATGGGTCCGGCGATTCGGTCTGTCTGTCTGTCGGAAAGTTTACAGGCATCTACAGCCTTAACTACTGGTCCGATTGACTTCAAATTTGAAAATTAGAGGTTTGAGCAAAAACTCATATCCCAGATTTTTTTATTTTTGTATTAAGATCAAAATTTAGGGTAGCCACCATACGATTTTTTTGGCCAAAAACCAAAACTTTTTTTTCTCCAAAACGGCTCGAACGATTTTTTTTAAACTTCCTCGAGATTAATTTTTTTAAACATTCATGTGTTTTATATAAATAAATGTTTGTATTGCTCCAAAACGGTACCTCCAATAGAACCGTTTTTTTGTAATTAGATTTTCTCGAAAAATGAAAGTCCGATCAGCATATTTTTTTTTTCGAAAATATATATATCTTGTTCAAATAATATTTTGTATTAAAAAAATTTTTTTTGGACTTTTAAAAAATATTTTTAAACTTTTTTTCAAAATTCTGTATCTCAAAAACGGTTCAATTTTTAAAATCCTAAATTAGGTATAGTATGCATATTTACATGGTCTTGAAAACAGCATACCCATACCATAGGTATATAAAAAATTAATTTGAAAAAAAAAAAACAAAAACAAAAATTCAATAAATCAAGACTAAGGTTTGAATTTGTTTGGCATTTAAATTTTTGGGATTAAATGTATTAACGAGATGCATTTTCAAATTTTAATTTGTTTAATAAATTCTTATTACCTTTATAAATTGAGTTTTTTTTTTGTGACTTAAGTGTAAGCTGTAAGTAAGAGTGTAATCAGAATTGCTTAAAGTATATCTTTTATTTTAACACTACTTTTTGCAATTTTTGGAACATAAAAGTAATCATAAATATTTAGTTTTAGCATGCGGGAGCAAGTTCGTACGACCCAGTCGTGCACATTTTTTTTCTTTTTTTGTACCCACAAAGAATGCTCTTAATTATTAAATTATATAATTATCAAATTATTAAATATATTTTTATTAGTTTTAAAAAATCAACATTCATTTGTAAACTTAATTATTTATAAACATAGTTTATCAGCTAAGTACTATAAAAGGTATAATCTTAATGTACGTACCTTTTATTTAAATAAATGAAATGAAATGAAATGAAATAATCTGTCACTTTAATTGAGAAAAAAATTAAAATAGGAATCTAGGGGCAATCCGACCATTTTTGAAGAGGTAAAAATCGTTTGATAGGAAAATCGAACTAAGTGATCAATAACTCTCATCAAACAAGCCCACTTTAGACTGTTCAAAACCGAATTTTACCAGCAACAAGGGAACGAACAACACATCATAATCAATCAATTAGTTGGGATTCCATAAACGTCTGTTTTCGAAAACAGTTTGTTATTATTAATTTGTAAATTTTGTGCGATTAAATCTTAAAACGAAAACAACTTCTAGCTATATCGAAAGCACAAAATCACTTCATCAATCTATAAAGTTCTCGTCTACCAGCCAAAACATTATATCGACCACAACCTATCAAATATCGACAAAATTCTCGATAGGAAATCATCCAATAAAATATGAATATCTGACAACGAACACCAATAGCCAATAAAAATATGTTTGTGTGTGTGTAGGCATAAGATTCAATCAATATCTCATGTCGAAACCGGAAACCGATATCGATACCTAAACCCATACCAAAATCATTCGAACCCAAGGAACCAAAAAATATGAATATACATACATAAATATATCCTTGTTGAGTATCTTGATGTCCTGAATCCTGATGTTCGTTTTGTTGTTTCTATTGGGTCGTAAATTTTCAAATCACAACGAACGATGTCACTAACATGAATTAAAACGTTGATAGAATATCCTGTCTCGCAGCACCAAACCCGTTATCCTTGGGGAGCCAAAGAGCCACTTGCATCAAATTTAATATTATGGCAACTATACCTACCTCAATCTAACCATTACCGGGTAATAATTTTCAAATACCAACACAATAAGGTTAGAACGGTATCTATAGATGGGTATGACAATATAGATATGTTATGGGATCTTATGCTCATTGGGGTGTCGACTTGAGGACGACCATCAATTTCCTTAAAATCGGTTTGGATATGCCGCTCATTAATCATCAAGAGGGTTAAATGGATTTGATGCATTATTACCACAATTTGGTGAGCTTGAAAAGAAAATTGCAAGATTTCTGTTGACGGTCTGGAGAATTTCTTGCAGTGTGCCATACTATAAAAAAAATATCCTCTGAATTATAGATTATCAAACGAATGAATTTTTTCTCAGCCAAGAAGCATTTGACCAGATGTTGGTCTCTTAAACAGCACCACTCAAATCACACCGAAAATTCATATATGTTAGGTGAGGGAGGGACAATATCCATACACCCTTCTCACACAAAATAAAAAAAAAATATTTTCAGATGTAATTCTATTCAAACAAATGACCTTATTGACTATTTATTTCACAGAATCAATAAATGACAAGTAACGACGATGTTTTCGGACGTGAGGAGCGAATGAAGTGCCAAAGCCGTACGAGCAAGAGCTATCCGCTATATGAGGAATTTAGAAGGAAAGCATTTAAGGGTTGGAGCATGGAGGTGATCAAATATAAAAAAAAAGGTAATAATAAATCTGTTCCACTTTTTGAAATTGGTTTGAGTTGAGCAATTGAGTTAATAAAATACCAGAGCAGCATGCCATAAAACATTCAATGTGAGGGTGGGGACTGGGGAGATGATCCGTGGCATCCTCGGGTTATCCGATTGCTTTTGTTGCTGCTGCTACTGCTGCTACAGGCGGTTTGTGAGTGGATTGAAAAACAGAAACAACTGGATTAAACTGGACAATCAATTGTTTGTGATTTTCAAATTGATTTTATGTGCTACAAAATTTATATATCGAATTTTATTTATGGATTTGGGTTAAGTGAATTGTCAAGCAATGTGTGTGACGTGTTGAAAAATGGCGAAACAAATTCAGATAAAAATGAAAAAAAAAGAGATGACATTTTTGACAATGAATAAACACCTTTTCAGAAAAATATGTTTTTGACTTTTATAGCTCTGATTCAAATCATGTCACGCGATTTCTTCAACATCATTCTTGAAAAGATTGTGCAAGGCTCCAATGTCAACACAACAGGCACAATCTTTCAAAAGTCCGTACAGCTACTAGGATACAAAGACGACATTGACATAATTGGAGGAACACAGCGTGATGTCAGTGGAGCGTTTGTGGGTCTTGAGACGGAGGCCAGGAAGATAGGTCTAGTGGTTAACAACAGCAACACCAAGTTCATGCTGTCAACAAGAAAGGACAATTAACACCGAAGTCTTGGAGCAAACGTCAGCATGCCCGATGAATGGAACCTCAGCATCGTATGCCCGATCCTCAAAAAAGGAGATCCCCTGAACTGCACCAACTACAGAGGTATAAGTCTCCTTAACATCGCCTATAAGATCTTGTCTGCCTTGCTGTGTGAACGTTTGAAGCCCTTCGTCAACAACCTGGTAGGTCCTTGTCAGTATGGCTTCAGACCCGGAAAGTCCACCATCGATCAAATATTCACCCTACGGCAGATCTTGGTGAAGACCCAGGCAGGAACTTCAAATCGATACCTACCA
>CAKKXW010000004.1:68719582-68733138 GCA_920937365.1 Sphaerophoria rueppellii | reverse complement strand
ATTCAATAAATCAAGAATAAGGTTTGAATTTGTTTGGCATTTAAATTTTTGGAATGAAATGTATATACGAGGTAGATTTCCAAATTTTAATTTTTTTAATAAATTCTAATTATTTTTATATATATATTTTTTTTTTTTTGAGTTAAGTGTGAGCTGTAAGTAAGAGTGTAATCAGAATTGCTTAAACTATATCTCTTATTTTAACACTACTTTTTGCAATTTAAGTAATCATAAATATTTAGTTTAAGCATGCAGGAGCAAGTTCGTACGACCCAGTCGTGCACATTTTTTTCTTTTTTTGATGTTTCCCAAAATTCTACATAAGTCAATTAATTTTTTTCTTAAGCTTTGTCGAAATGTCAATTTCAAAACATTCCTTCAGTCCTACGAAAAAATCAAAACAAAAAATTTATTTTGAAAAGAAGTACATAATGCACATGCACATACATACACATCTACAGCGCCACGGAAGAGATAAATAATTCTTTATATTATTAACGGTTTTGTTAATAAATAAAATTAGATTTACCACATTTTATTTACAGTTGCATTATAAAGCGATATTCTTTCATTTGCCAGCCCCGGCGAACTCCGCTACTTATCACTGCCCGAGTTTTTTTTCACGCCTAACGCATTAGAAGTGCGGTTTTTTCCCTGTGTTGAACAAAAACAGCTGAATTGACCAGTTGCGAATCCCAAAATTCTCGCCTCAAAATATAGATTTTTACTAATTCATATTCAAATTAATGTGTATAATAATTATTATCTTATGAATTCAATGATTTTTTTTGAGTTATTAAACCTTAAAAAAAAATGAGCGAGCTAGATCTATCCCCCCCCCATAGCGAAAAGCTACATACGCCACTGATCCGCGTTAGTCTATTTTTTAAGTTCTTTAAACCTTTTCTAACCCGCTTGCATAGAATGTTCATCTTTGTAGATAAGGCATCATCTGGAGCCTTAAAATTTCATCCTGAAAAAAAAACAAACATTTTGATAAAGTGTCAAATAATCCCAATAACTTTTCTCCCTAAATCACTTGTCTGAAGTTAACTGAATAACACAAATTTACAATAGAACGAAAAGGAGAAGTGCTGCAAAATGCATCCTCACTATCTGGCCTTGCTCGTCGCCAGATGCTTGGCAATTTCCTTCTACTCTTGCCTTCCTTACTGACTGACTAGTTGACTTAACTGACTTACATGCATTTGACTTCAATGTTCAATCTCGCACTCTCTTGGTTTCGACTGACAACCAAAAGAAGAACAAGACGAAGAAGGATAACAGGAATAAAACACAAAATTCAATCTTACACCTCACTGAAGCAGATTGATTTATTCATCCTTTGGTAAGTCAGAGTCGCAGTAAAGCAGTAAAAGGAAAAGAAAAAAACGAACGCAAAACAGGGCAAAAGATATGCCATCGAAATTTTTCTAAAAAACAAGTTGCACAGAGTCATTTCCAACTTACACATCTTCTACTCCTTAATTTGAAAATGTTGCATGAATGAACAGCAATAGCTGAAGTAGCAGCAGTTTCGCGACAGAAACACCAACATGAACCGAAAGACAGTTAGAACGACGAAATGTAGATAATAAAATTAGTCGAAATTTTCCTTCACTGACAAACACAAGACAAAAACGAAGAAGATAGCAAAGCCAGCCAAGGCCATATAGCCTATAGGTGGGAGAAGTCGGTTGCTGCCTTAATAACTACCATGTCGGTCGGATCTGCTATCCGGATTGTGTGTGTCAGCCTTTGTTAAGCGCACATCGCGCTATTTCAAGTAGATTTTCTTCTATTCGTCTAGTAGTTCTAAATTGGATCTATCTCTTTCTCTTAAAATCTAATCTTCATTCACATTGTTTTTTTCAATTCTCTCTTTTGATGGAATTTAAAATGCTATAAAGTAGAAAAATTCTCTAGCTATTATTTGTGGATTTAAATGGATTTATAAAAGGACCCTGAGAAGAACAGACAAAAAAAACGAGCGAAAATATAAGCCTAGTTAGTGCATCCGATTGGCAATCCTGCTTAGTATTCAAGTGTTGGATGATTGTAAAAGTTTATTGGGTTGTGCCTCGTTTTTCATATTTTTCTTCAATACATTTTCTTTAAGTTCGTTCAATAACATATTTTTTCTTGGCTTCAAAGAGAGAAAAACCTCTCCGCGCCTAGCGGAAATCATACGTGAGTTTGATTATGAGCAGGGCTTATCGTCTTTTCATTTTATTTTATATTTTGTTTTTTTCAAGGATGATAGTGTGAAATAGTGACGCGAAGAAATAAACATAAAATGAGGACGCATCGCAATCAAAGCGAATGCGAGCAGCAGTGTACTTGACATGACAGCTTTGTTTTCAATTTGTTTTCAGGCAAAGTTTTTTAACCAACATCCGATAGAAATTGTCAACAGCATAATTATCGTTGGGCCTTAAAAACAGTTCAATGTTCGAGGCGGGGAAACTGTTGCTGAATGGATTTGTGATTTTAATCAAGATTTTGTCAGTTTAAAAGCTTTAAACATTCTGCTCAGTAATTGAAAATCTATTAGATTGAACACTAACTATGAGTATTGTTAGAAACGGCTTAATATTGAAAAATTTCAATTTGAAAATAAACAATAGGTCCTTCTCCTGAATCGATCGTTATAATAATAATATATTTTTCATATTTCATATTTTCAAAACAGTTTTGTTCTCAACTACTAATATTAAATATTAAATTAAACTGGTGTATTTCGTTCAAATAGAACAAGTTGTCCTCTAATCTTCTTTTTCTTGATACATCTAATACGGCCCACCTGACGTTGGTGACGTTCTCGGCACCTCAGACAATGTCATCAGATCTAAAAATAAAATTAAATGTAATTACTACAACCAATTCTTTCACATAGCAACCAACAACTGGTTCTTTAAAATCACCTGGCTCCAACACTAACGCCTTAGAGACCAATTATCAAAATCATCAGAAGTGGGATCTGACCAAACATTCGGACAACAATAAATCTATATTCTATAAAAATCAATTAAAGAAAAAAAAATGTGCACGACTGGGTCGTACGAACTTGCTCCTGCATGCTAAAACTAAATATTTATGATTACTTAAATTGCAAAAAGTAGTGTTAAAATATGAGACAGAAGAGTGTAATCAGAATTGCTTAAAGTAAATTCTGATTACACTCTTACTTACAGCTTACACTTAACTCAAAAAAAAAATATATATATATATATAAAAGTAATTAGAATTTATTAAGAAAATTAAAATTTGGAAATGTACCTCGTATATACATTTCATTCCAAAAATTTAAATGCCGAACAAATTCAAACCTTATTCTTGATTTATTGAATTTTTTTTTTGAAAATCGTCGGAGCCGTTTTTTTTTTTAAATTAATTTTTTATACATAAAATTTTTCAAAAATATCTTAAAATTAATTTGGGTATGCATTTTTCAAGACCATGTAAATATACATATTATACTCTAATTTGGATTTTTAAAATTGATCCGTTTTTGAGATACAGAATTTTGAAAAAAAAAGTTAAAAATATTTTTTTAAAAATCCAAAAAAAAATTTAAATTATTTTAAAAACCAAATATTATTTGAACAATATATACGTACTTTCGAAAAAAAACTTACGCTGATCAGACTTTCAGTTTTCGAGAAAATCTCTAAACAAAAAAACCGTTCTATGGAGCAATGCAAACATTTTTTTATTACATAAAACACATGAATGTTTAAAAAAATTAAACTCGAGGAAGTTTAAAAAAAATCGTTCGGGCCGTTTTTGTGAAAAAAAAGGTTTTGGTTTTTGGCCAAAAAAAATCGTATGGTGGCTACCCTAAATTTTGATCTTAAAACAAAAATAAAAAAAATTGGGATATGACTTTTTGCTCAAACCTCTAATTTTCAAATTTGAAGTCAATCGGACCAGTAGTTAAGCCTGTAGATGCCTCTAAACTTTCCGACAGACAGACAGACGGAATCGCCGGGCCCACTTTTTTCGACTTCTCTATCATCGTAATGTCATATCTCATCCTCATCTCAAATTTTTTTTATTTTACGAATTCAATACTTGCCATATATTCTATATGTCGCAAGTAAAAATAAAACAAAGAAGAAGAAGATCATTTAAAAAAATAGAAGAAGAAGAACATTTTACATTTTTGTTCACAAGTCTTTAATAAAAGAATCATTTCGAAGATGTCTCGTAATCGTGGTCAACCAATAAATATTTCTCATTATACTGAAGACTCATCTCAAATCCTTAATAATTTGATTCAAGCTCTACAAGCACAAAGGTCAGGTGACCATGTGGATTTGCCATTTTTTAAAAACTGAAACTAACGACTTAATTAAATGGGTGGGTGAAGTTGAAATTATTAAAAATGAATTGGGTTGGTCCGATGTACAACAGGCTTTGGGTAGAGTTGGAAGATATTTATCAAGGGATGTAAAAAGCTGGCTCGAACGATGGAATCCTGACGTGAAAAATTGGGAATATTTTCGAAGAGATATTGAAGAAGCATTTCCATCGAAAAGAAACTTAGGGTATCTCTTAGAAAAGGCATCACATTTCAAGAGTTTATATGCTAATACTTATGCAACTTATGTATATGAGAAAACTGCATTGCTCATAAATGTACGTGCTAAATAGTGTGAAGCGGATTTATTAGAGTTGGTAATTCATGGTATTTCTGAATTTGAAGTCCGTAATACAGCTATGAAATCAAACTGCAAATCTATTCGTGAGTTATTAGTACTTTTATCATCGTTAACAAACCCTTCTGCAGTAAGGATTCAAATAAATCTTATACCGATCGTGAACGTTTAAAAAGAAAATTTAATGATGGAAAAGATTATACTGAGAAGAAATGTTTTCAGTGTGGGAAAATTGGTCATGTCATTTCTAATTGTTACGCTAAACGACTGTGAACTAATTTCGATAAAACTATCTCAAAGTCGAATTCCATTTCAAAGCCAAACAAAGACATTGCTTGCTCTTTTTGCGCTAAACACGGCCATGATATAGCGAAATGTTATATTAAACAATCAATCGACAAAAGACGTAAAATTAATTTCTGTAGTTCAGGAAAACATTCTAGAGCTACCGAAGTTTTGGGCATTGATTGATACAGGAGCAGATCTGTCTCTTATAGCTCAGAAGTTTCAACATTTATTCCAGGACAAAATTTTAAATTGCAATATATTGCTTTAAGGTATATCTAATGTAACTATTGATGCTTCAAACAAAATTTCAAGGACACACAAGAATATCTGACATTGAAACCTCTATATCATACGTTATTGTTCCCGACGGATGTCTAGAGTATGATGTTTTTATTGGACGAAATTTATTTGAAGACCATACTCTAGCAACTATAACAGACCATGAAGGTTCTCTTAATATCCGACGCCAACTTCCAGGAATTAACAGACTTTCAGACAATGTCGGATCAAAAATTTCCGAACTTTTGGTTCCTAATGAATAACCAAACAAATTACAAAAGATTTTGAGAGATTTTTCTGAAATGATAGCGGAAGGACATAAAATAGGGAAAGTCAATAACATCAGTCTTAAAATAAGACTAGAAAAAGAGATTATTGTCAACCACTCACCTTATCGACTTGCAATTGATGAAAGAAAAGCGGTTCGTGATATTAATTCTGACCTTGAAACAAACCAAATAATTCAAAAAGATGGGTCCTACAGAATGTGTGTTGATTATAGAGAGTTAAACAGAAACACGATTAAAGATCGTTATCCTCTTCCACTAGGGCTTCACGATATTTGATAAAAATATCGGTATCGTATCGTATCGTATCGAAAGACGATACGATAATCGACACGATATCCAGTACCTGCGATACCGATATCGATACGATAAATGCGTTTATAAAATTTTCGATATTATCGTATCGCCGATAAGCACTGACCGATAATTATCGAATATATCGTATCGACTGCGACTGAAAGAATTCTATTTTCGACACAGCGTGCGCAAAATTCGAATTTTCTTTCAATAGCATTTACTAATTGTAGTTTACTTGCAGTAATAAACATATTCGATTGTGTTTTTACGCGTTCGCTCGTGCTTTCATTGTCGATCGTCTTTTCTAAGAACCCGATGAACATCGATACTAGAACGAAACGCGTCATTTGTTTTCGAGACATGTTAGTACCCGGTTGATTATCATTTCATATAGTAGGTGGTTGAAAGGTTGTCTTCATCTATAGTCATATATATATATAAATGCACCTATAAAAATAAAGTCTGTTAGGGGTTGGAATATCAAGCCTAAACCAGAAAAACAATTTCCGCGAAAATGTACACCGTTCTATATTTTTCTCTTAGAACGGTGATGAGATTGTGAGCTTTCAACAAATGTCAATTTAAAATTGGGGGTTCGGATAGTCTATAATCAAATAAAATAAATTTTGAATAGCTTGCGTTTCACTTTTTGCCTCGCTTTAATAGTAATGAACATTTTTTTCTTATTTCGCTATTTTATCGAGTATCGTATCGGTATCGTATCGAATTCGATAACGATACGATAAATTTGTCTTCAAATTATCCCCGATATCGATACAATACGATAAAATAATTTGTTATTCGAGACGATACCGATACAATCGATAAATATCAGTATCGTATCGTATCGTGAAGCCCTATCTCCCACTGATTGATGATCAACTTGACAGGTTGGGTAAAGGTAGATTTTTTACATCTTTGGATATGGCATCTGGGTTTCACCAAATACCCATTGATGAAGAATCAATTCACAAAACTGCTTTCGTGACACCTGACGGTCGTTTTGAATATTTAAGAATGCCTTTTGGGATAGCTAATGCTCCAGCCGTTTTCCAAAGATTAATAAATCTTGCCTTAGGGTCATTGAAGGATACGATCGCTCTTGTATATTAAGATGACATTCTGATTCCTAGCTGTACTAACCAGGAAGGTCTTGTAAATCTTCACATGGTATTGAAAGCATTAAAGATTGCAGGATTCTCTTTGAATATTGGAAAGTGTGGCTTTCCTCAATCAAGTTTGGAATATCTTGGAAGAGAAATATCAGGTGAAGAAATAACACAGGAAAACAGAAAATTCAGGCTTTGATTGAAACACCTATTCCGAAAACTATTAAGCAAGTCCGACAATTGATGAATTTGCTTCGAAGACTGCTCCCATAACAAAACTAACAAAACAAAATGTGCCATTTGAATGGAAGGAAGACCAAGAAATAGCTAGACTATAATTGATTAAACATTTGACTTCTAGGCCACTACAAGCTGTTTTCAACCCTGCTTTAAAGACAGAACTCCATACTGATGCAAGCAGCATTGGTTATGGTGCTGTTTTGATTCAAAAAGATAATTAAAAACTTAAAGTCACAACATATTTTAGCAAAAGACCTACGAAGCATGAAGTAAACTATCATTCTTATGAACTTGAAACACTGGCTATAGTACAGGCTGTTAAACATTTTCGAGTTTATCTACTAGGAATAAAATTAACTTTAATAACTGATTGCAATGCCGTTAAAGCTTCAGCTTCGGAATTCAACTCTGCCAAAAAACACTCACTTTTCAGTCGAAGATTTATTAGCTTTCTCTTCTATTTCTTTTTTCTGTTGTTGCAGAAGCTGCTGTCGAGTTAATTAATAAACCTTAATTCAAGCGCACTCTGATTGAGTTTGAAAAACTACGACCACTTCCGGTAGACTATCGGTTAATCAGACTTCCAACGGACAATGCCTGGGTGATACAACAGCAAATCTACAGGCACACCATCAATTGTGTGCGTTTCGAACCACTCCCTGCAGTCGGTCCCATATGATTAGTTTAAGCCACAGTCTCACATAGAATATATAAAATCAACTTTTGCTAGCCGGGTGCCCGTTCGATGAAAATCCGATATCAATGATTTAACAGACAATGTCGCTGCCGCCGGTCGACACATTAGCTGCTATCAGCATTATCCATGCCGAGTCAGCCTCATTCTATACGAGAGACCAATTTGAAGTTGCTGACATTAATGATGGTAATTGGACTCGAATTGTTTTACAAGGGATACGTTATTCATCGACGTAATTTGTGTATGTTCTCATAGCATTTCCCTTTATCCTTTACACTACCGTCATTAGCCGAGACTATACATTAAGTATATACGTGCGTGGATAGCAAACAAAGAACGTCATATACATTAGGACGAACAGTTGAACTTGGGTAAAGACTTAAATGCGATACTAAGTTTCGACTTCAACAACTTTGAAGGAATGTTAAAAATGTTTCAAGTAAAGCTTTTTTTTTTGAACCTGATAACCTTAACCCAATCAAAACCCACTTACATTCAGAAGAAAAATCCGCCCAAGATAAGAGTTAATTTAAGAAATCTATTAAATGATTATCTTGACTCTCACCCGCCCTTAAACACCCTTCCAGTGACAAATCTCGTCACACTCAAATTCACTCTTAAGTCTTCTTATACAAAAAAAAAAAGAACGACTTGTTGCTACAAAAATCACATTTCAACTGAGCTTTTTGGACTTTCAAGCCACAAAATAGCAAACATACCTATCAAAGCCCAAAGCGTGCTTGTCAGCTTTCAAGTTCCTTACCAGAAACAATAACAAACTATTATCCTGGGAACAGTCTTGCGCTTTGAAAAGCTTTCAAACACTCCCAACAGCTTTTTTCTCCTTCAAAATCCCCCAACTTAGTCGAAATTCTCAATTGAGACAAATTTCTCCAGAGAGCTATTTTTCACTCAAATTTGGTACTTTAGTGAGCTTTTGTTATTTATATTTTTTTTTTTTGGTACAAATTTTTCTGGTCACAAAAAGCTTTCACAAAACCACATGTCGTCGATGTTGGCGGCGTTTTGTTCGTCGTCGTCATCATAGTCACATCCTTCGTCGTCATCGCATACATTATTATGTATGTATGTGCTTACCTACTTGTTATCCTGGCTCTTGTTGTTATTATCATTATTATCTAATGGAGTTCAAGGATACGAATACAATCCCCTATTTTTTGTTATTTTTTGCTTTGTTTACAACCAAAGTTCATTATTACATTGCTCTTCTCCTAGTTGTTTTTTTCTATGTTTTTCGTATCATTTGTTTTCGTCTCTGGATTTTATCCTTTCGCCATGTCGTTGTTTTTGTCTGTTTACTATTTCTTGGAGAGTTTTATTTTTTGTCGGTTCTTCACGTTTGACAAATGAAATTTTTGGCACGAAATGCTGCACTTAGTCCAAGTAATAATAAGAATAAGAACATAAACTTTAGTTTTGAGTTCGGTCGCACATTCTGCTTGAGTTTATTTTTTTTCTACAATTTTTAATTTTTCACGGATTTTTGGTTTTGAAAAATAATTTTTATTAATTTTATGACTCAGGAAGTCAAGTATTTTCATAATGCTTGACGAGCGAAGACGACTTCTCGTTGTAACTATCATCTCGTCTTATATTTAATAAATTTTAAGAGTGAAGAGAATATTTTTCCTTAAAATTTTTTAACGTCTAAACGTGACCAGGGTGAATGATTTTTGAAGCACTTAGAATGTCCTTATAACGATAGAAATTAAATTTTGCCATTTTGATACAAGTGAACCAAGAAATTAGAAATTGCTTTATTAAAGTTTCGTTTAACGAGTAAATATATAGCATCAGGAGCATCATTCGAAAGTAATTAGGAACGACATTATACTTTAAATTGTCTTCGAGAATTTTTAATAGTATTTTGATCACATGAAATTTAAAAAGTTTCCAAATATTCTTGAAATCATGTTCAGAAGATGGAGGCAAACACATTACTGAAACAGGGTCGTATTTATAATGTGCAAAGGAAAGATAAGGCGCCTGAATTATTTTGACCATTTCATATTCTTTGAAAAATCTTACTCACAGTCCGTTGTGGACTTGGGTCTCAATCAACAGTCTCCACCAGCCAGCTCGGTCCTTAGCTAGTTGTCTCCAGTTTTGCACTCCAATTTGATTGAGGTCCTCTTCCACTTGAGTGCGACACCTGAGTCGTGGTCTTCCACCTACGTCCCTCGGGAATAGTGTCGAAGGCTTTCCGGGCCGGAACATTGGTGTCCATCCACTCTAAATGACCGAGCCATCTGGCTAGGTCCATGTCGTTGTACAAACCGTAAAGTTCGCTGTTATATCTTCTTTGCCATTCCCCTTCAATCCACACGGAGCCAAAGATGACCAGAAGAACTTTCCTCTCGAAACAGCCTAAGGCACTTTCATACGATTTTGCCAAGGTCCATGCTACAGCACCATACAGCAGGACTGGGATGATGAGTGTGTTGTACAATTTTACCTTAGTTGCTCGAGAGAGGGCTTTTCCACTCAATTGCTTTCTAAGCCCAAAGAAACAACGATTAGTAATAGTTATTCTTCGTCTGATCTCGGCGCTGATGTTATTGCCCGTGTTTATAGCGGAGCCTAGGTATACAAAGTCCTTTACTACCTCGAAGTTGTTTGCGTCTATTTTGACGTTCTGTCCGAGCCATCGGTGTTGGGTGTCCTTCCCCGAAGACAGCATATACTTCGTTTTCCCCTCATTTACCGCTAAACCCATTTTTGCCGCTTCTGTCTCAATTCTCACAAAGGCGCAATTGACATCACGCTGGGTTCTTCCCATTATATCAATCTCATCGTTGTACGCGAGAAGTTGAACAGATTTTTGGAAGATAGTGCCTCTGGTGTTGACGTTGGACTTCTGCACTATCTTCTCAAGAACGATGTTAAAGAAATCGCATGACAGTGCATCGTTTTGTCTGAATCCTTTTTTGACGTCGAAAGATTCCGTAAGCTCGTTGCCAACCTTGATGGAGCAGCGTGAGTTCTCCATCGTCATTTTGCACAATCGAACGACAGGGATGCCAAAACTAGACATAGCTTTGTACAGTTTCTCTCTGTAGATGCTGTCATACGCGGCCTTAAAATCGTTGAAAAGGTGGTGGGTATCGATTTGGAGTTCATAGGTCTTTTCCAGGATCTGGTTCTCTTTCCTGGCCTGAAGCCACATTGATAAGGACTAATCAGATTGTTGACGAAAGGCTTCAGACGTTCACATATTACGGCAGAGAGGATCTTGTGGGCGATGTTTAGTAGACTTATTCCTCTATAGTTAGCGTACTTGCTCAACTTGGAGCAAACTCTCAAGTTAACAAACTTGAGAGTTGACTCAAACTCTAGAGTTAAAACAAAAGTTAAGAATCTATTTTGTTCACTATTTTTTCATAACTCTCGAGTTTAAAAATCAAAAGTTAGTTAACTTTCAGGTTTGAAAATATCCTTGGGATATTTGTGACAGTCAATACAAATTCTGCCAGTTTTTAGTTTGAAAAGCAAACGAGTGGTTGAAGTTTTAATTTATTGAGTTTTCATGTGAAGATTAAGTTTTAAAATATCATATTTATGTTAGACATTGGCTGAAAATATGAACTCACCAATCGAGCGCGAACTTTATGAGTAGTTGCGGAAGCGGGTCCCAAAAGCGTATCTGAAGGAAAATCTTTAGCGGCCAGCATATTAGCAAAATCACGCAATATTATGGATAACGGCACAAGAATCTATTACACTATTACCAAACGCTATATGAATGTTTCACACAATAATTGAGAGTTCGAATTTGTGATCATTTATACAAGTTTTCTACTGCGTATGTGACATTGAGAAATGGTGTTGCAAGAAATGTGGTATTTGTATAGCCTGAATAGGATAGAATGCTCGACTTCTCCATCTTCGGCATGTTGAAAATTAGCTGATCATGAGCAGACCCCTTTCAAAAAAAAAAAAAATAATAGTAAATATCCTTACGAAATTTTTCATTTTTAAAGGGCATAGGCTCTACCTGCCACCGAGCCACGATATCGTTAATTTTTAAATTAGCTGCGAATACCGTCTGGACGTTCAACGAGAACCACCCTTTTCGGTGCATCAGTTCCACTTGGCGATTGAATCCAAATATGGGTGCAATCTATTGCACCAATTCTCTGAGGGAATTTTGCCACTGCAAAAACGTTCTTTAGCTGCTTTCAAGCGCTCGTTTTGTGTTTGGGGCATATAAATATACCGTGGGGAAAGTTCGGCAAGAGCTCTGGAAAAACGTTTCAACACAACGTGTTTACTTGTAATACAAACCCCTGATGCGATTGCTAGTTGAAAAGATCCGAGCGCATAGTAGGTACCTTAATACGATTAGCAATTGCGTGATAGGTCGTAATTCGCGCGATCTTTTTAGAAAAATGAAAAATATTTCACTTAAACACTTCAACCAAAACGAGAAACTTTTACCTCCTCTCATCACACGGCAAGGAATCCTTTATTTCTTCTAGCACCATCATTGTCGTCCGTTTTGAGAGACGGAAACGATGCAAAAAGTCACGGTCATCCAATGTGTTTAATTGGATACGTTGGAACATTTTATATTCCCGTCTCTCAATTGGCAGACTTTCTTCATCTTCGCTGCTTGAAGATGAACATGCCGAATTTTCCCAAAATAATTTCTTTGATACCTTTTTGTTAATTTTTCTTTTTGTAATATATAAAATCAAAAGTTTTATTCTTAACTTCTACTTTTTCGGGAAGTTATGAAAATCGAAAGTTTGTAAACTCTCGAGTTTGAAACCGAAAGTTGAAAACGTTAACTTTGAGTGAACAAAATCGAATTCTCAAGTTTACAATAAAAATCCCCAAGTTATGTTCAACTTCTAGTGAACAAAATCGCCCTTAAGGATCTCCCTTTTTCAGGATCAGGCAAACAATGCTGAGGTTTCATTCATCGGGCATGCATTCCTCTGACCATATCTTACAGATGATTTGGTGCATGTTCTTTCTAGTTCGTCGCCTGCTGCTTTGTTGGATTTCAGCCGTGATATTGCGGTTTTCACTTATTCTAGGTCACGGAATTGTTGGCTATCTTCGTGTCCGATGAAAGGCTCCTGACGGCGGTGTTTTTTTTCGTCGTCGCCGTTATACAGCCTGCAGAAGTGGTCTCTCCAAATACCCAGCATTGACTGCGATTCTACTTATATGCTCCCTTGTTTATCTCTGCAGGCATCGGTTCTTTCTCGATGACTTTGAGCCGTAGAAAAATCATAGAGTCAAAATCAGGGACAAATATCAAAGAAAGGATAGTCTTTTTTCTAGAACATACCGAAATCACGAGTTCCGATTTCAATACGTCTACAAAGCGCTTCTGAAAAAGTATACGAAAAAAGGTAAGTATACGCCATAGTGAACGAGCATGGCTTTCTTCTTTTGTTAAAAATGTAGGGAATAATTTAAAAATCTCCTTTCCTTTAGTCTGCTTTCTAAACTGCAAAATAAGTGGATTTGTCGTCGAAAAGCAGACATAATTGCCAAAAAGAAGAAGAAGAAGAAGAAGAAGAAGAAGAAGAAGACATTGTCAAAGTGTATAGGGTTTTCCTTAGGTATCGAAAATCCAAGAAGAAGAATGTGCCAAATACGGCAATATCAGAAGCTGTATGGTGCGATGTCCAGATATACATACATAAGATTACCCCCCCCCCCC
>CAKKXW010000004.1:68704748-68714932 GCA_920937365.1 Sphaerophoria rueppellii | reverse complement strand
AAAGTAGGCTAAAACAGTCCCAGGTACGAAGACGTGGTATGTCGTCCTGACCCTACTACTCACACAACATGTCAAAATGGAATCAACGAGCTCTCCCGAAAAGGTGAGTTAACGAAAGATTCGGGTTTCTTTGTCGCTAATCATCTCAATAAGAAGCAGACTAGAGCCGCGACCTCGGGCAAAACGTCACAATAGACGCGTATAACTTCGAGGTAGTAGAGGAGTTTGTCTACCTAGGCTCCGCTATAAACACGGGCAATAACACCAGCGCCGAGATCAGACGAAGAATAACTCTACTAATCGCTGTTTCTTTGGGCTTAGAAAGCAATTGAGTGGAAAAGCCCTCTCGAGCAACTAAGGTAAAACTGTACAACACACTCATCATCCCAGTCCTGCTGTATGGTGCAGAAGCATGGACCCTGACAAAATCGGATGAAAGTGCCTTAGGCTGTTTCGAGAGGAAAGTTCTTCGGGTTATCTTTGGCCCCGTGTGCATTGAAGGGGAATGGCGAAGAAGATACAACAGCGAACTTTACGGGTTCTACAACGACATGGACTTAGCCAGAAGGGTCAAGGTCCAGAGACTCAGATGGCTCGGTCATTTAGAGCGAATGGACACCAATGCTCCGGCCCGGAAAGCCTTCGACACTATTCCCGAGGGACGTAGGAGGAGAGGAAGACCGCGACTCAGGTGGCGCACTCAAGTGGAAGAGGACCTCAATCAACTCGGAGTGCAAAACTGGAGACGACTAGCCAAGGATCGAGCTAGCTGGAGGAGCCTGTTGATTGAGGCCCAAGTCCACAACGGACTGTAGCGCCACCTTAAGTAAGTAAGTAACCGCTGCTGCTTCGGGTTGGCCAAACAACTGGGTTCAAAACTCCTCACTCGAAAGACAAAGTGTCTGCTATACAAAACTTTGATTTTACCAGTCCTACTTTACGTCGCCGAGTGCTGGACGATAAGCAAAAAAGGGGAATTGATACTGGGCACTTTCGAGAGAAAAATTCTTCGACGGATTTTCGGTCCGGTATGCGACAATGGCAAATGGAGAAAAAGATTCAACCGAGAACTGTATGAGCTGTACCAAGATGTGGATGTAGTACAGAAAGCCAAGAATAGACGACCACATTGGCTCGGCCACATCGAGTGAATGGACGACAAAGCTCCAGCTTCTCATCCCAGCCCCCAGGATCGATACGAGAAGGAAGACCGAACCTACGGTAGACTAAGTGACTGCGGATGCCAGAGCGCTTGGTTTCGGCGACTGGAGAGTGCATGCGAGGGACCATTCACTATGGAACGCTGCAGTATCTCAGATTGAGATCCTTCATGGATTGGTAGCCGGATAAAGAAAGAAGATAAAAAAAATTGATACAAAATTGGACAGTCATAGCAATGACTAAGAGACATTTTTCATTTATTTGAATTCATTCATCTTCCTTTTGATAACGTTCTTAATTTAAAAATGTGATAACGTAAAACATAATACTTACAGAAAAAAATGTCCATTGATGTGGTTCGTCAAATATTTTTTATTCAGTTAGCTGCAAAAGAAAAGAAATTCAATTTATTTAGTGATTTATAAAAAAAATAAAATTAATTAAATGTTTTTATTTTGTTTATCAAATTAACATAAGCCCCCACTGTGTTATATTTTCCATGCAGAACCAAAAACAAATTTAAGCCCAATATATTGTTCTCAAACTGAAAATGATTTCACTATAATAGTTTCTGACCTCATTTCCATTATCCTCTTTTCAATAAAGTCAGCATTTATTTCATTTTTTTGCTTTTTTTTGTGATGAAGGATCGATTCACTTCAGCAAAAATTAAAAAAAAAAAACTTTTCATCCCAAAAACCAACTTCAAAATAAAAAGAAAAATAACTGGATCCAGCAGCAACTATACACACACAGATAAAAAATGAAAAGACTTCTGAAACAAATTAATTCAATTTTTATCCAAATATTCGCTCACTTGTCTCCCATCAGCCGTCCGTCGCTTTTATGCAGAAAAATCGACACAGTATTACATGAATTAAATTATAATATGCGATTTTTATTGACTTGCGCCTTCTTTGTTGTTTTATTTTGCTCTCAATGCGGACGAGGATAGGTGTATGGTTCAATTGAGTTGAGGGTGGTGATGAACGGCTACCACACTAGCGAGCACAGCATTCAGAAATCAGTAGACATGAAGATAAGCTATTTTGTTAAGAATAATGGCCGCATGGGGTGTGCGTGTATGACTCATTTTTATCAATTTTGTCCTTGTTTTAATTTTTAAACAAAAAACGTTTTTTTGAACAGGGTGTCAATCCTCAAGAATGACTTAAAGAACAAAATTTCGAAATGAGAATGCAGGTTCAATCGCAGTTAATTATTAAACACCCTGTACAGTGCCCACTGGCCTGATAAAAAAAGACGGCCTTCACAGCTTTTACACTTTTTTTGTGTAGTAAAAATGCAGTTAAGTTTTTAAATGGATTAACCATCAATATGTTTTGTTGTGTAAACGCGTTAATATCGTGACAGAAATAAATTACCTTGAAATATGTTATAATTGGGTTATCTCGCAATGAGCGTTTTATTGATGTAAATTTAAGCGGCGCATTCGCTTCTCCTGGCCTGAACGTCATGACAACGCGACACGACGACAACCACGAACGTTATACGGCCGGCACGGGTACTCTTCACAGTGCAGAAGAGAATTTTCAAGTATTTTTGTTCATGCCGCCGCGCCGCCATCGCTGTAAACAATGTCGAATTGTGGACGGTGATTTATGCACGTAATTAAAATTAAAAACGAGAAAAAATATTATTGTATGTAGTTATTTTGTGTTTACATGAAAAATTTACTTTAAATAGTCTTCAATTGAATTAACTCTTGAAAACGAATTAAATTAACGCCCAGAGTCGTTTTTTTTTTGTTTGAAAATAAATTTTACAGCTTTGAGGTTAAGTGGAACTGGACGGTTAAACCAGACATTTTATTATTTTAACAACAATTTCTTTTAATCAATCAACACGCTGTTTTATACATTTTTTTATGTATCTCTCGTCTCGGTTAAACGAAAGCTCGAAATGGAGACATTTTTACGAGGCGTATTTTGATTAAACCGAAATAAGAAGGACACGCTTGATCCTTTATTTACCTTTAATGTATTTACATTCAAGACATAAATAATAAAATATCCAGTCAGTCGTTTATTAAAATTTAACAACACTGCAAGAGATATGTATCTCTATGTCTACATAGACGTAGATAGGTGAGAAATGAAATGCCCAAGACCATAACATCATCAAAAGCGAATGAAGGAACCTTTTATATTTCTTGAGGGCATACAAGACGAAAATGTGGAAGAAGTTGAGGCTTAGAATTTACACACAATATCTCATTTGGTTATCATAAAATTTTGTTGCCAAGAGCTTGAAGCTTATTGGATTTTCTAATCGGATCATAAAATAATATCGCATCATAAAGAAAACTGGGCTTTTGGGTTTTTCGGGTACTTCGAGTGCTGTTCGAAGATGAGTGTTGAATTAAGGGGTCGAGCCGAAGAGAATAAACTTTTCTTCACACTTACGATATTTAATTTTGTTGGTTTTATTGTTACAAGTAGATTATATAAATGGGAAGCAGGTTATTGTGTGAATTTTACGGAAATGTTAGAGCAAAGACAGTTGAGTTATGGGATTTTTGGATATAGGCGACTGGTAGGATTTTTGTAAAATAATTGTTGTAGTAGGTTATTTGGAAGAGCTTTGTTGTCTGGGGATGTGTTATTTATGTTGGTCGAGAGATAAAGTTGAGTTTGACATTTTAATTAATTTTTCTATTGTCAATGTTCAACAGATTTATTCGAAGTTATAAGGAAAAAAACAAATTTTCTTGCCTATGAAAAAATTAATGGAAAAGATAAGGACATAAATTGTAATTTTGTTTATCCCAGGAAAAACTGAAAAGGGCTACATTACGTGAATAGGACAATTGGCAAAAGCATACGAAAACCAACAAATGTCAAAATTGTGAATGATTGGTGGCTAAATAGCTGAATAACATGAATATCTTCCAGATTTTCCACAATTTAGGGATAAGTAAATAAAATAGAGTGGCGAGACACCTCTTGAAGAGCCAAGGCCTAAGTGGCTTACTATCATCAACAATTCTCTGAGTGCGTGTGAAGAATTGAGGGGACCTACAATTTTAAGCCGATTCAGAACGGCAAAGCTGAGAAGCACATTTTCATGACAGACTGATGCTTTTGGAAGTTTTGTCAGTTCTTCGCAAGAGGCAGTGCCCGTGAAAGATGAAATAAAAACTATGGACAAGAGTAGGACTCGAACCCATGACGTTTCCCCAGATCAATAAGGTATTTAGAAAAAATAATCAGAACGACCTTCCGTGCCTGAAACTACAGAGAACGGTAGAGAATAGTGACGTACTCCAGAAAGCGCAAATTGATAATAGGGAAGCCGTCTTGGACGATGACTTCTTTGTTATCGAAGACGCGCAGGAGAAAGTGGAGACAGTGGGAGCTTCTTTTCAGGAAGTGTACCAGGTGAATGCTAGCACTCACCTGAACCATGACCTAGAAAAGAGAGCCTTACATCATCACTTCTAGAGGGGTTTTCAATAGGGACGCTACAAAAGTTTTCTTAAAAAAACAAAAACGGTTTTGGATATCAATGAAATTCTATATTCTTCTGGAAGTACATTTGATGCCATTATGTATGGAACTCGATTTCTTTTGCATCGCCACCACGGGGGGCACGCTTGCTGAAGTCCAGACGCTGAACCCAATTTTCGACGGTTTTCAAGCATAAATCGGCCGATACTGCTGCAATTTCACGTTCGATATTCGTACGAAGTTCATCAATCGTCGCTGGCTTGTTGGCATAAACCATAGATTTGACGAAGCCCCACAGGAAATAGTCTAACGGCGTTAAATCGCATGAACGAGGCGGCCAATTCACAGGTCCATTTCTGGAGATAATGCGTTCATCGAACTTCGTTCTCAATAATTCGATTGTTTGGCCCGCTGTGTGACATGTGGCACCTTCCTGTTGAAACCACAAATCGTTCAAGTCCATATCATTTAATTCATTCCAAAAATAATCGGTTAGCATTGAGCGGTAGCGATTCCCATTCACAGTAACGTGCCGGTCTTGATCATCACGGAAGAAGTACGGCCCAATGACACCACCAGCATGTAAACCGCACCAAACAGAGATTTTTTCGGGATGTAATGGTGCCTCGTAGTGTCCGTAGCTTAGTGGTTAGGTGCGTTGGCTGCTAAGCCGAACGTCGTGGGTTCGAGTCCTACTCGTGCCCATGGTTTTTATTTCATCTTTCACGGACACTGCCTCTAGCGAAGAACTGACAAAACTTCCAAGAGTATTATCTGTCATGAAAAAGTGCTTCTCAACTTTGCCGTTCGGAATCGGCATTAAATTGTAGTTCCCCTCAATTCTTCATACGCACTCAAAGAATTGTTGAAGAGAGTAAGCCACTTAGGCTTTGGCTCTTTCAAGAGCTGTCGCGCCACTCTATTTTTTATTTTAATGGTGCCTCGTGAAGCACATGTGGATTGCTGCCTGACCAATAACGCATATTTTACTTATTGACGAAGCCATCCAGCCAGAAATGAGCCTCATCGCTGAAGATGAGTAGCGCTCTTTAAGTGTTGGCCACTGACTCCGAATTCCGGTAGTAAATTTTAATAAATTCGACTCGTTGTTGGATCGTATACCTTACCATGATGAAATGGGAAACCTTACTGAAGAGAATTGTCAGAAGAGCGGGAAAAAATATGGCGTGCGTCGTTTGCTGTCCATAGCGGTCTACTTTTGTAGCGTCCCTATTGAAAAACCCTTTACCTTCGGAACGATATTGTGCAGTGCCGATCTGAGAACTGCGGTTTCATGCGGTTCAATCACGACTTTTTGGCAAACGCCGAGCAAACTGAAGCAAGTCCTCTGTTAATGACGAAGGTAGAACTCCAGCTCATCTTCGATTCAATTAAGAACAAGATTTCAGCAGGTGCCGATGGTATATTCAACACTGAGAGACTTACCGATTCAAGCAATAGACATCTATACCACTTTGTTCAACAACGCGCTAGATAATGTACATTATCCAAAGCGTTGGAAGACAGCTGTGGTTCATCTTCTCCCGAAAAAAGGAAAGGACAACTCCAATCCGTCAAATTTTCGGTCGATAAGTCTTCTACCAAGCATCAGCAAGGTATTTGAAAAGATAATCAATAGGGCTCTAAATGACTGGGCAGCGGACAACAAAATAATTCCGGATAACCAGTTCGGGTTCAAGGCGGGACATGACACCATTCATGCCGCGTCTATAAGCTCGTTTCTGATATCCAATGGAATAAGTCCAAGAAACAATGCACGGGTTCTGTTCTGGTTGATTTGAAAAGGCTTTCGATACCGTATGGTTAAAGGGTCTTTATTTTAAGCTGACCAGACTTGGCATAAGTAAACCATTGTTCTCTATACTTTATGATATGCTCAACGGTAGAAAGTTTGTTGTCAAAAGTGGCAATGTAATTTCTACCACAACATTTGATATTAGAAATGGTCTGCAACAGAGAGCGGTAAATTCGCCGATTCTCTTCAGTATTTACACCAGCGATCTGATAGGTAGCCTTTCCCAGGCAATTGCGTATGCCGGCGATTTAATTACATACAGAACTGCTCCAAAGGTCGAAGACATAAGAATTCTCCTACAACGTGACTTCGAAAAGATTCAGCGATACTGCAATGACTGGAAACTGAAAATAAATGTCCAGAAATGTGAAACAATTCTGTTCCGGACTCCGTTGGCTAGAGCCTCGAGGGATACGCGCAAGAATTGGCTCAAGATGGTCATTGTTGGGCCGCACGGACAACAATTAGCGAGCAAAAGTGAAGTGAAGTACCTCGATATCTGGCTGGATTACTATTTATATTTCGACAGACATATAAATGTTGCTCAAACCAGGGCCCAGAGGAGCCTTCGCTCTGACGAAACGGCTGTTTTACAGCAGTCGGCTTGACACCAGAGTGAAGGAAATTTGCTACATGGCCCTCATACGGCCGATGATCGTTTATGGCTGTCCAGGTCCACTATATTTCAACGTTGCACCATCTCAAATGGTGAAGATTCGGGAGGCAGTGTCTTCGGCGCTGTCTCGGTTTGTATCGAACACTGGAATCTTCTTATGTACATTACTATTCTAACGAGGCTCGGATCAACAGATCACATTGCGAGAGCTATGACTTGGACGAATAATTTGATCTTTGGGGCGTTCTATCCAAATGACGAATATTTTGGGTTCATTCCACCAGAGGCATTCCTCTATTAAGATAGCTGCGGTCTGATACAGGACAGATTGGCGGTGTCGCTAATCTACCACGTCAGGCGAAGAACCGTGGATCGGCGGCTCCTTGACAATCGGAACGTCCTCGCACATGACGGAGCAAAGCTCCTTCGGTTCAGTAGGGCTGTTTCCAACCGGGAACGAATCGATAGGATGAAGCAGGGGAACCAGTTCTGGTGGCTTCAGTCATCACTTGACAATAAGTAGTCAGGGTTGGATTTTGAGTCTGGCCGGTTACATGCGTGTTTTTGATTGAATGGATTAGGTTAAGTAGAGTAGGCATGGTGGCACATACAGCGATACAAAAATTAGCTCATAGGCCGAAAGGCATTATTTTTAAGTATAACATGAATTGCTTAGAGTTTCCGGTTGGGGCCAGTTAATTATAAGATTTTAGATCATTAGCTAGTTTGAATTCTTTTGTCTAGTTTTAATTAGTTCTAAGTTAAAATGAATAAAAAGAATGAATACCCAAAAAAAACCCATGACGTTCACCACTCAGCCACGGATACATAATTTAGGAAAAGATGATGAATAAACGAACAATCTTCCCGCCAAAAAGTTTTAAACTTATAAATAACTTCAACGTTTAGCCAGCAAACATTGCGGCACGACAAGCTCAAAACAATTAAAATAAATATTCAGGTAAGTAACCAACCGTGAACCAATTGTAAGCAAAACTTATTTTTGACTGCCAGTTTAATTATTATACAAAAAGTTAACTTCACTAAATTTCACTAAATACTTTGACAAGACCAACAAAAAAAAAAAAAAAATAGAACCAAACTTAAACAACTTAAAAAGTAACCCCTTTAACAACAGCAGCGGTGGTGGTGCTATTTTGGTTAAAGGTTTTTGTTTTTTTTTTTGTTGTTTTTGGAGTTTTTGGGGTTTTCGAACACGAAATCGAAAAGTGAAGAAAAACCGCAGTGCTAATTTTCAACTCTGTCGCACAGTACTTTCTAATTAGGTTAAGTGGTGTGAAATTCAGGAGGCCAACCGCGGTACACACCTCCTCCTCTTCCTCCATCCACTTTTTCTATTCTTGTTCTGGTCTCCTCCTACAACAAAAACCATCAAACCATCACACACCGTGCGTCGCCAATGGCAACAACGACAACGACCGACGCCATCGAACTACAACGAAAACGACAACGACAACGACAATGGGTGTTCCATTGCATTGCTTCTGGCAGCAAACGACCATAACTCGTAATTACTTATTTAAATTTGAATGTTCTATAGAGTCAGCGAAAAGTTTGGTTACCAACCATCAGTCGAGCAGTTTAAGGGCCACAACAGATTTCTTCCTTTTTTTTATAGTTTTTTGTTGTGCTATTGTGGGGCTGCAAAAAGTTGGGACATTTAGTCTACGTTGAACTCAAATTTCGGCCCAAAGGTAGTCAGACTCAGAACATTTATCTTTCTATGAGAGACCTGTGCGATTTGGATGACAAACTTGTAAATTATTTTCCGTCAACAACAGGTTTTTCGAATTTCACAGAGTAAGTTCTCAAAATGCGGTAAGCTAATATTTTAACAACGTTTTACTGCTAGAGAAGGAATTTTCCGAAAACCAAATGAAATTTGATTAATGAAAGAGAATAATTTTGTTAGCATTGGATGAATTATTTGGTGCCGATAATGTTCAATAATTTTAACAAAAAGTCGAGGTTGATTTTCGACAGATTCTGATCGTCAAAAGTTTCAAATTTTCAATCAATCCTATTTACGGAGATTCATTGATTTTTCCTTTAATTCCCACAGAAAACTGAAACTTAACACGAAATCAAAACCAAGAAAAAATCTCGAGTCTGCACAATTCGGTGATACGAATTTCTCTCTTGTGAAATCTATTTTTTCAGTAATTTTATTCCAGAGGGAAAAAGAGAACAAATCAGTTTATTGAATCAATAACTTCTACTTAAGTGCAAAGTAATTTGAAAAAGAAGAACACAATTGTTGAAATTGAAACTGGAACTTTATCCAGACTCTCGCTTGTTGGTTGGTTAGTGGCGATACGATGCGGTGTCGAACGAATTTGACGGCGCGGTTAGACCATTTAAGGACACCTCCCTGTCGTCATAGGATCCCACTCTTTTCCAAACTTGTCTGGGGAAAACAAAAAAAGGATGCCCAAACCGAGGTTTCATGGTATGTACCACATCACTTAGGGTTTATCAGGCGATGGGACTTGATATAAAAAAAGTTTTCTCCTTTATTTTGTTAAACAATATTGACTCTGACATACACTTCGATTGAAGAAAGTTTAGTAATTTTTTTTTTTCGTTGGTGGGTTTCTCGGTTGGGCGCCATTTAACCCCCAAAATCGAACTCTTAAATGCAAACAGTAAAGTAAGAAAAAATCCCAACCGCCGCCGGGGGTTACGAAAATTGATGTCAGAGTTTAGGGGTTTCGTATAGAATGCAATAAAATAATCGGTCGAATTGTTCTGATATTTTTTTGCGTCCTTTTTTTTGGGTCTTTCTTTTGTTTTTGTTTAGGTTCCTTTTTCGTTTGTCTATTTCTATTACAATCATACAAAATAAGAGGGATTATTGTTATTTACTCTGAATCCACCCTTTAGGGGCCGCTGGGTCTTCGATTTGGTAAATCTAGTAGGGGGGACTAACCTCCCACCTCATCACTTAAATTCAGCAAACACAAAAACTCTTTCTTCGGCTGCTGCCATTTAATCCCTGTTTACTGATGTTAACTTAAATATTGTGCAACAGAGAGAAAGAGGGAGAGAAAGAGAGAGAGAGAGAGAGAGAGAGAGAGAGAGAGAGAGAGAGAGAGAGAGA
>CAKKXW010000004.1:68679535-68704738 GCA_920937365.1 Sphaerophoria rueppellii | reverse complement strand
ATTGTTCTGATATTTTTTTGCGTCCTTTTTTTTGGGTCTTTCTTTTGTTTTTGTTTAGGTTCCTTTTTCGTTTGTCTATTTCTATTACAATCATACAAAATAAGAGGGATTATTGTTATTTACTCTGAATCCACCCTTTAGGGGCCGCTGGGTCTTCGATTTGGTAAATCTAGTAGGGGGGACTAACCTCCCACCTCATCACTTAAATTCAGCAAACACAAAAACTCTTTCTTCGGCTGCTGCCATTTAATCCCTGTTTACTGATGTTAACTTAAATATTGTGCAACAGAGAGAAAGAGGGAGAGAAAGAGAGAGAGAGAGAGTCGATATTAAGTTTAGTTATTGTGGATGTAAGAAGTTTTTGGCTCTTAACGTTATTTCCTGGTCGATTACATGATGTTGCTTGAAGCAATTTCCGAATGCATTTGACCGTTTTCTGTTTTATAAAACGGAAGAGAATGGAGAAACTTTTTGGACCATATCGGCACCGACAGCATAGCAGACGGATCGAAGAAGAGAAGACCTTAGGCAGGATTTGGGCGAAGAAAAACAAAAAAACAACAGTAATGCGGCTCTTAAGATTGTTGGAAAACACTTGAGTTCGAGTACTTGTTGTTTCAAGTAGTTGTGTTTAGTAAACGGGTGCATTCCCTTTTGGACGCAAAGACAAAAGGGTAATTTAAGTTTTTGTACATTTTGCTTTTTGCATTGGTTAAATAGTAAACTTTTGTTTCTTTGTGTTGCATGAACATTTTTATCGTGCAAAAATATTTACTGCATTTTCGGGTATTAATCCAAACGAATCCATGAAGCTTGAAAAATGCGGAAAATAGTAAGAAATCGGGGAGAAAATTTTGGATGCCTCCCAACGCAACTTTTTTCTGTTCACACAAATTTAGACTACAAAAAACAACATTCATTTAAAGTTGGGAAATGAGTAGATTTTCTTAGCTCAAGTTTCAAAAGTGATTACCTCTCAACTCACAAACAAC
Source organism: Sphaerophoria rueppellii (assembly GCA_920937365.1). Lineage (NCBI taxonomy): Eukaryota > Metazoa > Arthropoda > Insecta > Diptera > Syrphidae > Sphaerophoria > Sphaerophoria rueppellii. Next base: position 68,703,746 of record CAKKXW010000004.1, on the reverse strand, counting down.
TCGTTCACATGAATTTTTCATTCTGTTCAAAATGAATGAACTCCATACAGACGAACACATGGTTTTTGCTCCCTGCAATAGCAAAACACTTAATACAAATAAGCGTATACTTGCAGCACAGCAAGAAGTACGATCTGGGAGTGTAGTGCTAAAAATAAGCGAAAAATAATGTTAACTAATTTGCACAACATTTTTCACGGAATACCTGGGATTAAAGTATGCACAAAAGCTATTTCTACCAGCTACACTCCTGTTCTTGGACTTATGATGGTACAGAGTAGTGCGGAGCGAGGCGCTGGTGATGATGAGGTGTGAATGGGAGTTTAAATTGTTCTGCCTCCCTCGCTTTCTCTGTTTAAACTCACCTGATGACTTGGCAAAAATTGTAGCATACTTCAGTTATACCCAAAAACTCAACTCGAATGATATTTTTCAAGCAGCAGCAACCACCCAGAGCATATAGTTTTTCTCCGTACAGGTTAACTCGTATGCCACCAACAGATTGCAAGCAAAAAATAAGTTCAAAAGGACTCGAGATGAGAGGAGAGTATAAATTTATTTTGGTTTATCCTCGGGCATGGTTAAAATATATAAATAAATAAATAAATAAATAATCCAGTTTGTGTATTGTTTTGTTTGTTGATGTCAACGCGGTGTACACTCGTTCAGTGTGTGTGAGTGGGTGTGTTTGTCGGAGGATATAGAGTTAAAGGACCTTCGGAGTTTTTGATTAAATATGCAAATTAGTTAGGAATTTGTCAAGGATATGACAGATTTTTTTCCATTCGGAATGTGAATTAAAATGGAAAACAAAGTTTTGTTGTTTGCATTTTCTGAGTGAGTTGATATTTTTTTTTTTTATTTTACGAAATTTGAAGAGGGATAATTTGATTTTTTGTGAGATTTTGATTTCCTTTATAATTTAAAACACAAAATTCAATTTCCAAACAATTATTTGGACTGTTAAACATCACGTTATGGCGAATCCGGACACACTTCAATCCCTAAACTACTTTTATGTCTATGTTTAACGATGATAACTACATTCAAAAGCACATATCCTTGCCTATTCTCTTTCCAAAAACTAATCTAAACGCAAAATATTTGTTCAAAAATACAATTATTCTAGCTTGTACCTGAACTGCAAACTAGATGTCGGATGTTAATGCAGCAGTTGATTTTCTCCTCCAACAAATATCAAACAGGATATAAGCAACTTCACATGCTACACAACTATACAACCTACGCAACGGTGTAGCACCTCTTTGGTATTAATATTATGAGGATGTACCGTGTGCAATGTTATGATCCCAAAAGGATCAAAAATGTTTACATAATCAAATTTCAATTTGATTATAATACGTGCCTTATTCCTTGCACGTAAAATGGTAAATATGTAATTTAATGAAACAAAACGAAATAATATTAAAAGCACGGACTATGAGAACAATGCGAGAATATGCTTAAATAATGGTGGATTGTGTATCAAACAGAAAAAAGGACAGTTTTCATTAATTGAGTGAAATATACGGCGATATTTGTAATTGTTTTAAAGGCTTAAGGTTTGAAATTCTTTTTGCCAGAGAAAAAGCACGGTTTTCGAGCTGGGTTCGGGTGAAAGTTTTGTCCTTTTTTTGGATTGCGGTTGTTTATAGTGCCCTCAGTGGAAACGGATGTCTGAAGATAAACAAGTTTATATTGTTTTTGTTTTGCTAACCGAAAACATTTAAAGTATAGAGGAACATTTCATAAGGAATTCTCTTCACGCACAAAAAGGGGTTTTGTGTCCTTGGTGGAAGATAAACAACATAAATGTACTACACACGAATAAGTTGTGTTATTTCAGAAAACAAGGACTTTAATCAAAACGGGGATTCAACAGTGGGGTTCGGGTTATACATTTCAATGGGTGTCAATTATATTGCCGCTTTTAAGTTTTGTTGGAATAGTTTTTTTTTTTTTTGAAGAAGAAGCAGGGTAGGTAGAAGCAAGCGAGTTTAATGGATACCGAGATGAAATGTTTGAAAATTGCATGGTCAAACTTTAACAGCTCATTTAATACAGCAAATTTTGAATCTAATTTTACGGGGGTTAAGGTCAAAACAACTTAGGGAAAGGTTCAAATGAATTAAACTGCCTCTAACAATTCGTCATTTTGACATCATTTTGGTTCTACATCTTCATAAACATGATATAACGCTACAGAGGGCCGAAAATAGGGCCAGCAGTCTATTCCTTTCTGTATTTACTAGATTTTACAGCCTTACCCCGCTGGATCGATTAACAACTGAGCGTTTAAATAGTTTAGATATTACCCTTCACTAGTGCGTTGTATTTATTACTCCCTCAAATAAAAAGAAAACAACATCCTCTCCCTGATATCGAGGGTACATTCAACAACGTTATCTACCAGGAAATTACAATAGCAATGAACAAGCTTCAAATAGAAAATCAATCGTTCGTTTTATAAGTCTCATGCTTAACAGCAGAACAATAACTTAAAAATTGAGGAGCTTATGACTTCCACTAGATTAGTGAATCGAGGTACACCCAAGGTGGGGTCCTGTCGCCTCTTTTATGGAACTTGGCATAGTAAATGAACTCTTAACATCACTGGAAGCAGAGCTGCCTATGCCGATGACATTGGAATTTCTAGATCTAAAAAACATCCAGAAATACTTTCAGAACTCTTACAGAACGCTCACAAATTGGGCAAATCACTGTGGTTTGGACGTCAATTCACATGAAACGGAACTAGTTTTCTTCGCTAGAAGGTACAAAATTCCCCAAATTATCCCACCACTATTAAGGAAACTTCTTACTTACTTGAGGTGGCGCTACAGTCCGTTGTGGACTTGGGCCTCAATCAACAGTCTCCGCCAGCCAGCTCAGTCCTTAGATAGCTGTCTTGGCACTCCAAGTTGATTATGGTCCTCTTCCAATTGAGTGCGCCACCTGAGTTGCGGTCTTTCGCTCCTCCTACGTCTTACGGGAATAGTGTCGAAGGCATTCCGGGCCGGAGCATTGGTGTCCATCTGCTCTAAATGACCGAGCCATCTGAGTCTCTGGACCTTGACCCTTCTGGCAAGGTGCATGCCGTAGTACAACCAGTAAATTTCGCTGTTGTATCTTCTTCGCAACTCCCCTTCAATGCACACGGGGCCAAAGATGACCCGAAGGACTTTCCTCTCAAAACAGCCTAAGGCACTTACGTCCCATTTTGTCAAGGTCCATGCAACTGCACCATAGAGCAGGACTGGGATGATGAGTGTGTTGTACAGTTTTACCTTAGTTGCTTGAGAGAGGGCTTTTCCAGTCAATTGCTTTCTTAGCCCAAAGAAACAGCGATTAGCAAGAGTTATTCTTCGTCTGATCTCGGCGCTGGTATTATTTCCCGTGTTTATAGCGGAGCCTAGGAAGACAAACAACTCTACTACCTCGAAATTATATGCGTCTATTGTGACGTTCTGCCCGAGCCGTTGGTGTTGGGTGTCCTTCCTCGAAGACAGCATATACTTTGTTTTTCCTTCATTTACCGCTAAACCCATTTTTGTCGCTTCTGTCTAAATTCTCACAAAGGCGCCATTGACATCAAGCTGGGTTCTTCCCATTATATCAATATAATCGGCGTAAGCGAGAAGTTGAACAGATTTTTGGAAGATAGTGCCTCTGGTGTTGACGGTGAAGTTCTGCCCTATCTTCTCAAGAACGATGTTAAAGAAATCGAACGACAGTGCATCGCCTTGTCTGAATCCTTTTTTGACGTCGAAAGATTCCGTAAGCTCGTTGCCAACCTTGATGGAGCAGCGTGAGTTCTCCACCGTCATTTTGCACAAGCAAACGAGCTTGGCAGGGATGCCAAAACTAGACATAGCTTTATATAGTTCGTCTCTGTAGATGCTGTCATACGCGGCCTTAAAATCGATGAAAAGGTGGTGGGTATCGATTAAGAGTTCACATTTGCTTGGGTCGGCATCAGTGTATCCGTCCGTTTCCGAGGCCTGTTGTTGCTTCGCAACTCGATTCTTTTCTACGTGGTCGTGGCCTTTTACGGCCTGGACTTCAAATAAGTCGAAGTAGCCCGTAAAGGTGTTCACCAAGCAGTTCTACCTAACTGGAACTGAAGACGCCACCTTTGATTGCAAAGAAGATATTCATGCCTCTCCGTCCCTCAAACTGAGTGCCTTGGTGGGAACACTCCTTCGTAGTGGGGTAATAAATAGACACAGCCTACTTCGCTTCGACCTGTCGACCATGGGAAGCCCTTCTCTGAAAACAAGTTTCGCGATCACAAAGCTCTAAGCTTCATAGTAGTAGTTACCGTAAGCCTCTCCGCCAAGGAGCCCCCATTAAAGGAACACAAAATATATTATTTTACCAAAGAGTTGAAAAGGCTACAACAGCACTCATTGCCATAACCTGGGCAATAGGCTCAAAATGGGGATTTTCCTCACAAATAACCAACTGTCTTTATACTTCGGTAATCAGACCGATACCCATTTATCAAGTTGTCATATGGCCGCACTAGACAGAATACACGGTCAGCAGGTATGTGTATCACGGGAGCACTGCGCTCAACCACAACAGCAGCTTCAGAAGCATTTCTAAAACCTACACCTCTTGACATCCCCTCCGAAATGGTGGTAGCCAATTCATGTGTGAGACTTAGAGCCTCCTCTAAATGGATCAGTAACAGTAACGGTAACAGTATGACATCACTGGTCATAGGTAGGTAAGAACTCCTATTTTAGACAATTTTAGATCCATTCCAGATCGCTTACATTAGGTAAACCACCCCAAATATAGTATCCGTCTAATAACTTCCGTATTTCCATGCCTTCAAGTTCCTTTTGAGAAGAAGGAGAACCTCTGGAATAAAACGCGATACTATTCTATACTGACGGTACAAGGACCGACAACAGCGGTGGAAGTCATTATATATATATCTCAATCAATGTAGTGTGTTCCAAGCAGGAGATAAAAGATTAAAGAAGCACTATCCAGGCTATCTTGTAGGGATATACTACATACGTATCATCTCAGACAGCCATGCCGCTCTCAAACCTCTTGCGCCTGTCATAACAAACTCTATCACGATCACGACTGTCGATCATCTCTGAATGAGATGACAGAACAGTTTAACATTCACCTCATTTGGGTGCCGGGCCACAGAGACATTGCGGGAGATTACAAACCTGATGAGCTCGTCAAAAACGGAAAACTTCTGCCCACTGTTAGACAGAGACACAACATAGGAACACCACTTACTACATGCAAACATCTTTTCAAACAACGTGCTCAGCAACTGAAAATATATGGCCAAGCATAGACTTGAACCGGTCAAAGCCTTGATTATCCTGAGCAGACAAAGCATAAGCTAAATAAGGTAGATATGCTTTGTGGCTGGGGGTATTCACTAATGACTTCTTTTGAAGCTTCTTGGAGGAGGAGGAAGAAAAAACAGTCCAACACCTTCTATGTACCTACATGTCTGGCACTCTCCAATAGAAGGTTATTATTTATTTGGCATATTCTCTTAGATTTCGTCTGTTTTGGTTTTACATTTGTTTATATATTGCAATTATAGAAAATTTCAAAGTTGACTTTTTAAATGATCGTGGGCTACGTACGAATTTTCTTGCTACGTACATCCACACTGTTTCTAACAGGCCAGTCGTTTTGGCGCTGAGTGAAACCCAAGTAGGTGAGAATTCCGATCCTACTGAATTTCTCATTCATGGGTATAGCTTAGTGCCATTATTATTCCTCCACCATGGTCTCGCCGTTTACATTAGGAATGATGTCGCTTATCAATTCCTTCCACAATATGGATGCTGCTGTTTCAATTTTATGTGGTTTATGTTCACCATAAATAAGCACATCATTCACTATTGTTTTCTTTATCGAAGCCCAGATTTGGACAGGGCTTCAACTTCTGGTGAGTTTGATGCTTTGTCTGACTCCATCCAAAGAATTGTATCCCTAAATCCTCACACTGAAATCGTTATTACGGGCGATTTCAATGTACTTCGAGGCTTCTCCATTCGGGCCAGACAACATCTGAAGTAATGTGTACTGAGATCTTTCTTTAAGTCTGACCTTGATAAATACACTATCAGTGTATAAACGCCTCTAGGCAGACCAGACCATAGTATTATATCTGCAAAATTCTCGTGTCAAGCTAATTCAGTTAGAGAAAGACCTCCGAAGAGAACCGTGTGTCAATACGAGAAAGCCAACTGGGACGGTCTCAACAACTTTTTCCGGATCTTTAACTGGTCACTATGCGTCCTCGATAGTGACGTAGACTCTAGCGCAGATATGATTACTAATATGATTATTTTGGGAATGAAAACTTTTATCCCGAATAGGGTAAAAAGCATCAAACTCAAGGAAAAGCCATGGTTTGATTCTAGCTGTAAAGAGGTTACCAAGGAAAAAGAAGTAAAGTTCCGGTGTTATAGAGCCAACCCAACTGAGGAAAACCGGAACAAGTTTACGCAAGCCAGGAAGGCCTGCAATGCTCATATTCGTCGGACCAAATTTTTACATGACCAAAAATTAAGGCAAAAAATACTGCAATGTCCCAAAGGCAGTAAGAATTTTTGCTCATTTGTAAAAAAATATGAAGAATTCTTCTTCTTCCTCGGTCCCTACGCTTGCTGACAATGACACTCAAGTTGTTAACTCTCTCGCGAAAGCTAACCTTTTTGCTAGGCAGTTCGCCGCAAACTCTTCGCTGCCAGAAATTGTCATGACTCCGCCTGCTCTTGAGTGCGTCAATGATTCCATGGGACAAATCTTCTTCCACACTCATGCTGGGGCGAGAGTCAACATACATAAATCCGCTGGTCCGGATGGTATCCCCGCTATTTGTTCTGAAGAGGAGTTCTTCCACGCTGGAAAAATCCTTGCGCAAGCTTTTCCATCTATCCTATTCTTCTGAGCTCGTTCCGAGCAGTTGGAAAACAGCATTTGTTCAGCCTATTCCAAAAAAAAGGTGAATCCTCCTCTCCCTCCAATCATCGTTCGATTGCTTTTACGTCCCTTCTTTCCAAGGTCATGGAAACGCTAATAAACTATCAGCTCGAGAAATATCTCGAAGAACAAAAGCTTCTTAATGACCGGCAGTACGGCTTTCGCAGCAACAGGTCCACTGGTGATTTGATGGTTTATCTTACCGAACAGTGGAACAAATCTTTACATCGTTTTGGAGAAAGTAAGATTGTTGCGCTTGATATTTCAATGAGATTTGATAGAGTCCGGCATCTTGCTCTATTATCGAAAATGCGTGCCTTCGGTATCAGTGAATCCCTTCTTCGTTGGATTAGAAACTTTCTTTCGAACCGTTCAATACAAGTTGTATTGGACGGATTCAAGTCTGAAACCCACAATATAAACGCTGGTGTGCCCCAGGGCTCCGTTTTGTCTCCGACCCTCTTTCTCATTTTCATCAATGACCTCTTGTTTGTAACTTCTAATCCAATTTCTTGTTTTGCTGACGATAGCACCCTTAGCTTTTCTTATTCGTTTCCAGACTCACACTCCTCCTCTTCGGATGTGGAACTACAACGGCAAAATATGATAAGCTCATTAAACTCTGACCTAAACAGCATTGTACAATGGGCAATTAATAACCGCGTAAAGTTTGATGCTTCAAAAACACAGTGCTGTCTTGTATCGTCAAAGCGAGACATACCTCCCTTGCCACTGTCCATGAGTGGCACTTGCATCAATGATACCCAACATATCGAGATTGTGCATCACAGGCCACCTTTTGTGGAGCGAGCACATATGCGATGTCGCCAAAAATGCCGCAAGATGTTTAGGTTTCTTAAGGCGTTGCAAGAAAAAATTTTTCCCCTTCTGATCTGGCTATCATCTACAAAACCTACATACGTCCAAAGCTTGAGTATAACTCCCATGTCTGGGCTGGTGCTCCAGTGACATACTGAAGTCTTCTGGACAGTATCAAAAAAAGAGCATTCAAGATGATTGGTGACGATACCATCATTGATTCATTTACATCTTTAGAACATCGGCGTAATGTCTCACGTTTCACCTTATTTTACCGATACTTCAACGGTATTAGCTCTAGTGAAATAGCCAGTTGCATTCCTCCCCTAAAGATATTCAACCGTAATACCCGCGCCTCCAGGAATGCCCATCAGTTCACCCTTGAGCCCAACTTCGGTCGTACCCTCAAGTATAGAGAATCGTTCTTTAGCCGTACTTCGCGAATGTGGAACCCCCTTCCACACTCTGTCTTTTCAAATCATAGCACTTTTCAGGATTTTAAGACCAATGAACACCGGCACCTCCTCTCCAACCCCTTTCCGTCTTCCTGAAGCACTCAGTGTGCCTCTGGCATAAAAAGGGCATATAAAACCCCTTGAGTGTGTGCTTATTATAAAAAAAGGTTATCAGTGAAGGTAAAAGATCAAAATGATTTGTTTAAGTTCATATCTCTTTATAGTGGTATCGCAATGGACGCAATAGGGTCTAAGTGAGTCAATAACATCTAGAAAGCCGCTCTTACCTTATCTTACCACCTTACCTGTACCACCACTCTGAGTGTGGGTGCGGTTTAAAGATAGTTCTTTCAGTTAATAAATATACACCCCACCCCACCCCCCTTCTCAAGAGTCGTGAGCAAAGTAAAACTTTTAAAAAATAAATCTTTGAACATAAAATAAATATCCTCTTATTGATGACCGAATTGGTGTTAACTTGATTACACTCTACTTTATGGACATCAATTTCCCTTCATCTATTTTTCATCACCCAGCTAAATGAGATATTCTCAAAATATTCCATGAAACAACTTCAATCATGACATCGGTGATCATATCTCACCTGAAAAAAATAATATTTAAACTCAACCACAAATTGAACACGCATATTTAACGCGTTTAAAAAACATGATGTTTGCCATACAAAATCCCCATCCACTTCTCCTTATATCCCTAAAATCCGCAAATAAAATAAAGAGCACACACATATCAATTTATGTTGCTACACAACGTACCGTATTCTACCGCAACCTATTGCCCTAACTTCCTTAACTTTCCTGTACACGTAATCCATTGATCCTTTATTTGTTAAACAAAAAAAAAAAAAATACAAAACATAAAGCAAAATAACGACAACGAACAATGCGTACACAAAATGCGGGCAATAACAATTTACCTCTCACTTTGTTTTATATTTTTTATATCGAGTATAAAGAATGTTGTTTGCTTTTGCATGCATAGAAAAAAAATTGGAATAAAAATCAAATTTTTCTACAATTTTTTTCAAAAAACAAGCAAGAAAAAAAAGTTCAATACCTTAATGGGTTTTGGTTTCAATGTGCTGTCATACAGGCCAAATGGCCAAACGGCCAACAATATCATCGGCTATAACTGACAACTAGCGAGGGATTTTTAGTGTTGTACTTTTTTATTTTTGTAGTAGGTACGTGTATAAACAGCAAACACATATCGATGGATAAATCATTATTTATATTATCACTTTTGGCCGACACCGGCGCCGCCTACCGGCAGCTGATGGTGGCTTCCTTTATTGTATGCTAATAGAATACAAATAACAATGAATCTTCCTTCCGCCCTTAGTTTAGTCTGCCGGCATCGATATACATGGGCCATGAAAGTATAGACCAGGATAGCCCCCCTATTATAAGAGGAGCATAGATGAAGGTTTTTTGATTGTGGTATAAGCAAGTTTCATCGATTGGAGCCAGAATCATTGATCCAGGTCCACACACATGGTTAAGCAAAAAGCGGGCGCACATTTTATATACAAACACCATGGACGACCTCCATGCACAAAGCAACCACAGGACCTGACCCAGACCATCCCATAAATCAGGCTAGAGAGCACACAATTTGAATTTATGCCCAAAAATCGAATAATTCATGACTTTTCGAACAACGACGAACACGACGACGACGACGACGAGCGACGACAAGGACTATACGACGACAATCATATAGATTTTGTATGTGTTTGATATTGGCCATTTGGATTGGAATTAGCTATCAAATCATTTCCCGAGAAAGCCAGAGAAGGCGTTCGTAATGCATTTATAGCCGAAGCTAAGGAAGCTAACAGGAAATAGGCAAAGGAGTCAGACTGAGATAGAAAGCTTTATATTATAGAGCAGAGTCCTCCGGAAGCACAGGAAGTTGATAAGGATATCCCAATGGCTTTTGTTTTATTATTTTCAGCATCATCATAGCTTGGAAGACTCTTTAAGCGGCAGTTAAACAATAAAATGCAACAAGCTTCCTCAATGGCTTTCTCTCTCTCTCTTCCCTTACTTTTGTTGTCTGATAGAGCTGTTTAAATCTAAAGGAGTTCAGCATGAAAATAGCTTTTTTATGTGTTTTCTGTTTTTTTTCTTGATATCTCACTCCTTTCTTCAACTCCTTTTCTTTTTGAGAATTTAAAAGATGAAAATTCATTTCAAAAACGAAAAAATAAAATATAAATTGTTTCAGAATGGTTTTTTGTGTACTTGTCTATGATATAAAATATAGGAAATTGCTCAAGTGGATTTTATGGATTGCACAAGAGAAATCTCTTTCATTCTTCGCTGTTTTGGTGGAGGTGGATTTTCATTGCAAGGTCGATGGGAAAATCAGAAAAATATATAAAAAGTACGTCTGCTGTATATGATCTATCCACGCATTTTAGGAGGAAATTATAAGAAAGCGTACACAAAATACTGCATACTTTAAGGCGAAGTATTGCATATTTTCTGGAGAAAGGGTGTTTGTGCATATTCTTAGGAGCAAATGTAACTTTCTTTAGAGGAAATGAACAGTCTTTTTTAAATTTGTTGAAAACTAAGTTTCCTTAAATGCTCAATTAATCATACTAGACAAGAATTTCCAAGCTATCATAATTTTATTTAACATTCTAATTGTTTTCTTAATCAAGTTAAAATATATTATATGGAAAGCTACATAAGAAAATGATTTTTAATTGTGTTTTAATCCGTCTTCAAATATTTAAAGAGGTCAAAAACTTAGCCCCAAAGTCTTCCAGCCATTACAAATGATCCTGGTCTTTAGTTTAGCTTGGAAGTCTGACCTTTTACTGAATAACAATTGTTACAACATACATACATGTTTACGTCCAGACACATCTTCTCCCAACGGTTCATTATAGAAAGCTTATTAGCAAGAGAATGTTAAGCTTACTACCCCCTCCCGCTCAACTCTTCATTACAACTAAAAATGTGAATATAAATCCTTTTAGCAAACACCAAAGTTCCATTCAACCATATTACATATATATCTAAGGATATGTGTTCTATTTTCTCAACCATTTGTTTTTCTCTCCCTCGATCTGGACGACTTGGTCTTTTAGTAGGTACGAACGAGGACGAAATAAGACCATTTATTCAGTTGGCACTTTGGTATATTTCCGCCATTTCGGCCATTACGGAATCACGCTCTATTTGAATTCTCGGTGAATTCAAATTGCCCCGACAAATCCTGGCGCGCTACCAAATTAAGGAATTAGAGAATCGTCATTCATTAAAATGTCCACCCATTTCCTCAGGGGGGAAATTGCATCACACCCAAATTGCATCGGTATGGTACCAACGAGACGATACGATATGTGTGTGGCATGTATATGGGTTAGGCCAAAACCATCGATTTAGCTCAGCTCACTACATACGATTTACCCCAACACCAAACTTAGTATTTCTCCTGTTCCCTACTCAAATAGTTACAAAAAAAAGGGGGTGAGAAAAAAGTAAAGAACCGGGATATTCTGAAATCAACTTGACTATGCATTCATATACATGGGAAAAAAGAACTCGACCATGGATGTTCTTTTTCTTTAAGGCAACACCTATTTATGAAATTCATAAGAATAGTCTTCAAAATAACGAAAAATTAGATACATATAACAACCCTGTCGATTTTGTGAAACAAATAACAGAGAAGGAAGGACATTTTTTTTTTGCAGATGAAGAAGGAGAAAAGCCTCTAGCAATGGAAGTTTAAAAGTCAATAAAACGCCATCCGGACTATGTAACAGCTGGATGGACATTATTGGAGATTTGTGTGTACATCCATGTGTGTTGAAGAAGTGTCCTGCATCTGATATGTTTCAAGGGTTCTTTTTTCCGACAGCCATCCGAAGCAGAGGAAGAGGATATTCATGTATATCTATTGGGTCTAGGTCTGGTCTAGTTGGTTGTGGATTGAAACGACAGCGATAGATGTATGATGTCCGTCTGCGGGGAACCGCACCGAGAGAAAAGATTAGGTGCTTTTGTAATTGAGGATAACAACATTTGTGCCAACAGCATAAAATACATACACGTAGGTGTAGATATATGGATGTACCTTGTAAACGGAAACGGAAATGGATACAAACACAATTATAACAAAGGAGGAAGCATGCTCAAAATATATCCTTCTTGATTAATTATAATTTGTGAATGCAAACCGCGTTTTACATCTCTCAAATGTGTGTTACAAATACCAGAAACCTATATTGATGTATGTGTGTTTGTAAGTTAATAAATTATACCAAATGGATTTACTTCTATAAACTTTTGTAATGCATGTTAAGGATATGACATGTAATTGATGGCAACATGCTGTGAGTTAGTCATATTTTTTGAGTGTTCCTTTTTAAGGAACCCCAGTTAATCATATTTCCTTTATAAATTCATTTGCCTGTCCTATTTGTATGCGTTTATAAAATTGGATTATGTTATTGTTGTCATCCTTGTCGACAACGAGGATGTCTTTCACATTGCACGACAAAATATGATTAGTTTAAATTTAATCCAACGATGCAATGGCGTAATATGCATCTCGGTGCTTCCATTGACAATCTTACAAAAGAAGGGAATGCTGTTTTAAATTAAATAGAAAGGTTGGTAGTTTGAGGGGCTTTACTTTTATACCAACATATTTGGTTCAGAAAGAAGACATAAACAGAAGGTACACAAGATGCATTCGCTTCAATGATCTACATAACAAAACATCGAGAGCCGTTTTTGTTTGTCAGAAAAGGATCAAGGATCATACTTGTTTGGCTCTACTTTCCTACAACGGATCCTGAGTTTGAAGATGAAAATGGTCTCAATCGATAGATATGCGTAGGCAAAGCACAAATAAAGTCATATTTTTTGTCGGATATTAATTATTGCACTGAATTATTTGCAGAGTGCGTATATTTATGGGATTTTTTCTTGACGGAAAGTTTTTTTTATATTTCCCTTTGAGGATATTTTAAACGCCATTTCACGCTCTTTGTCATGAGAAAATGCAAATTAAATAACAGCTTCACTCCACAAAACCGATTTTAGGATGATATTTGGATTTTCATAAATTGTTTTTCAGTGAGCGAATAAGAATAAGAAAAAAATGGAATGAATTCATGATTGTGAATGTGCTTATGCTTGTCTTTGAGTGAAGGTAGAGAGAGACTGCAGAACAGATGCATTACTTTTCTGGCTAGGTCAGTGGCGCTGTACAGTTCTTGGTTGAATCTTCGTCTCCATTCTCCATTAACGCAGACAGGACCAAAAATCACTTGAAGAATTTTTCTCTCAAAGCAGCCCAGTATGATCCATCCTTTTCTGACAAACAAAAACGGCTCTCGATGTTTTGTTATGTAGATCATTGAAGCGAATGCATCTTGTGTACCTTCTGCTAATGCGTTTTCATCAGATGTTGTCATAGTCCATGTCTCTGCACCATACATGAGGACCGGGATGATGAGGGTTTTGTAGAGTGTCACTTTAGTTGCACGGGAGGGGCCTTTACTACTCAATTGCCTTCTAAGTCCAAAGAAGCAACGATTGGCAATAGTGATTCTTCGTTTGATTTTAGCGCTGGTGTGGTTGTCTAAATTGACAGCAGATCCCAGGTAGACAAAGTCCTTAACTACATCGAAGTGAAATCTGTCTATGTTGACGTTTGCTCCAAGACGTCGATGTTGCTTGTCCTTTCTTGTCGACAGCATTAACTTGGTCTTGTCCTCGTAAACCGCTAAACACATCATCCTGGCCTCCGTCTGAAGGCTCACAAACGCTCCACTGACATCAAGCTGTTTTCTTCGAAGTATGCCAATTTTGTCTGCGTATCCTAGTAGCTGGACGGACTTTTGAAAGATTGAACCTCTGGTGATGACATTGGAGCTTTGCACAATCTTTTCAAGAATCATGTTGAAGAAATCGCATGACAACGCATCGCCTTGTCTAAAACCTTTTCTGAAATCAAAAGCATCCGTTAGGTTTTTCCCGACTATGATGGAACAGCGTCAATTTTCCATTGTCATCTTACACAGACGGATGAGTTTTTCAGGGATGCCAAAACTAGACATTGCTCTTTATAATTGGTCGCTATAGACGCTGGCATACGCGGCCTTGAAATCGATGAAAAGGTGGTAGGTATCGATTTGAAGTTCCTGAGTCTTCACCAAGATCTGCCGTAGGGTGAATATTTGATCGATGGTGGACTTTCCGGGTCTGAAGCCACACTGATAAGTACCTATCAGGTTGTTGACGAAGGACTTTAAACGTTCACACAGCACGGCAGACAAGATCTTATAGGCGATGTTGAGGAGACTTATACCTCTTTAGTTGGTGCAGTTCAGGGGATCTCCTTTTTTGAGGATCGGGCATACGATGCTGATGTTCCATTCATTGGGCATGCTTCCCTCCGACCAAATTTTGCAGATGAGCTGGTGCATGCTGCTAACCAAATCATCTCCAGCTGCTTTGTACAGTTCGGCGGCAAGCCAGTCTGCTCCAGTGGCTTTGTTCCACTTATGTTTAGATATCGCTTTCTTCACTTCGTCCATGTCGGGTGGGTGAAATTGTTTGCCGTCTGCACCCAAATTGAATGGTTCTGTATTGCTGACGGAGTTTTGGTAGTCATCGCTATTAAACAGCTTGAAAAGTGGTCTTTTCATATCCTCAGCACTGACTGCGGTTCCACTACGATGTTCCCATGATGGTCTCTGCAGGCTTCGGTACGGGGTGTATAAGCTCTGGAGGTTTGTTTCACCTTTTTTTAGAACTTTCAAACCTCGTTCCTGTTGTGGCATCCCTCTATCTCCTCGATCGCATGCTTCTCATGCTCCCTTTTTTCTTTTTGAGAAGTTTATGCTCCACTCTCCTTTTCTGCTCGTAGAGCTCACGAGCTGTTCGTGTCCACCCTACCACTTCAGAGGCGGCATCCTTGAAGACTGCTTGGCAGTTTTGCCACTAAAAATAGAGTGGCGCGACAGCTCTTGAAGAGCCAAGGCCTAAGTGGCTTACTCTCATCAACAATTCTCTAGGTGCGTGTGAAGAATTGAGGGGACCTACAATTTGACGCCGATTCCGAACGGCAAAGTTGAGAAGCACTTTTTCATGACAGATGATACTCTTGGAAGTTTTGTCAGTTCTTCGCAAGAGGCAGTGTCCGTGAAAGATAAAATAAAAACTTTGGGCAGTTTTGCCACTGGTTCTCTATATTTTGTGCTGGCAGCAAATCACTTCTGAGGAGATTTTCGGAGACACGATCGGAAAAGGATCTAGCAATCTCTTGCGATTGTAGCCGTTTGACGTCGCATTTGTACCTTGGCTACAATAAGGTAGTGGTCCGAGTTGGCACCTCGGAATGTGCGGACATCTTGCATACTAGAGAAGTGGCGTGCGTCGATCGCAATGTAATCAATTTGGTTAACGGTTGATTGGTTAGGAGATTTCCATGTTCCCTTGTGGATATCAAAAGGTGGGAATCGCGTGCTTGCTACGATTACGTCTCGTCCGCAGCGAAGTCGATTAGCCTAAATCCATTATCGGAGGTGGTGTCGTGTAGGCTTTGTCGTCCGATTATTCCACCAAAGGACGATTTTAATGTCATAGCTAGGGCATTGCTCATAGGTCTTGTCGAATAGCTCGTAGAACCTGTCTTTGGTGTCTTCATCCTTATCCTTAGTGGGGGCGTGACCGCAGATGAGGCTGATGTTCGTGAAATTAGCCTTGACACGGATTGTAGTGATGCGCTCATTCAATGAGTGTAAACTCAAGACCTTCCTCCTGAGTCGAGTCCCCGGTAACAATCGCCGTAGTATATATCGCAGTTGTTCATTTTACGTAGGCCCGGACCATCATATCGCATTTCTTGGATGGCAGTTATATCTGCTTTAAAGCAGTCAAGGGCTTCCGCTAGTTGTTCGGCTGCACGTGGCCTGTTAAGAGACCTAACATTCCACGTGCAAAACCGAAATTCATTGGGAATATTATGATGGTCGCCATTGCTATTTGTGATTTTCATTCATCTTGCGGAGTGGAATCAGGTTGGATGATAGGTTAAATTATTATTTTTGTTCTCATTGAAAAGAATTTCAATAAAAGTAAAACGAGCCAATGTGTTAGGTAATTAATTTGGCCAAAGGTAAAATTTCTTCATTTATCCTGTTGATAGCCAGAGTTCTATAACTGTCAGCAATCAATCTTAATAGAGATGAAGCAATCCTTTTCTAAGGAGACAACAATTAAAACAATGATAATCATCAGCATTTGTAACAATTGAAAACATTGATTTAAATTTCAATAGAATATCCACAAGACAACGAACGTTGGAGATGAAGCAATTTCAATTATTTAATGGTTCATTGTAAGAGAATCCTTCTGTTTTGTCACTCCGTTCAGGGGACCATCAATAAAAGGAAGAAAAAAGGATATTTTATCTCACTCTCTTCAGCACGAAAAACGAGCATATCCTTTTATTCGTGTGTATTGAGGTAGGTACGGCTCTGGATAAAATATCAACTGAGTTGAATTGTTTTATGTTGTACAATCATTAAGGATTCAATACAACAAAAATATTTATCATTCCATTCGTGACTGACTGTTGAAGAAAAATTAAACCAGCAGAAATAACGTTTCTGTCTGTTTCTGCCCGTCTCGTGTCTGTTCGTCCGCACTTTTGTTTGTTTTCACAAAGAATTGGACGATAGTTGAGTGTAGGGGCTGTGTAGAGTGGTTGGTCTATTGTTTTTCATTCCAAGAGTGCTTATAGCTTGAATTTTCTCACACAGAAGTTCACTCTATCCTGTTACAGTTTC
Source organism: Sphaerophoria rueppellii (assembly GCA_920937365.1). Classification (NCBI taxonomy): domain Eukaryota; kingdom Metazoa; phylum Arthropoda; class Insecta; order Diptera; family Syrphidae; genus Sphaerophoria; species Sphaerophoria rueppellii. Next base: position 68,686,649 of record CAKKXW010000004.1, on the reverse strand, counting down.
TACCTTTCCATCAAAAGGAAAAAAAGAAATTATATACAAGAGGAAACAGAGTTATATATTTAAACAGGACTTTAAGCTTGTTCCCATTTCATCTTATAGTGAAGACTTAGACTTACTGAATAAAACAATACACGTCTTCATATCATTTTGGCATGTCGCGTCGCCGTTGCCGCCTCTGTGTCATGCGTCTGTTGTTCGTTCGTTGTAGTTGCCGACATTTTCTGATCGGCCCCACTGTCGACCATGTTTTGTTTACTTTCACATCATCATAACATGAATAAATGAGTTCTTCGTCTCTCAACCGAGTTGAAGCCGTTGGAGCAGGATGCGTCATACAACGAGCTCCTCAAGTCTTGACGATGAAGAACACAATACACAACAAGCATTCAAAATGAAAAATACAATTGGAATTTATTGTAAATTGTTTTCGCAAGTACAAAAAATATTTATAAGATTCCTTGTTTTTTTTTTTGAATACATTCTATGGTTGTGGGGTGTGGGATAGGTATGTGAATGGCATTGGGTATTGTGACGGAAGTCGTTCAGAAATTGCTTCCGTTTTTGCACATGAACGATTTCAAATTTTGTATTATTCGAATGGATGTATTTTGTTTGGTTTGTTTTTCGAAACGTTGTTGTTTTAAGGCTCATTTACACTTTGTTCTGATTAGACGGGTCCAGGAAGAAGTAAACGGGCGTAGTAGTATCAATTCTGACAGTTAATCATCGACTTTCCAGAAAGGGTTTATAATAAATTGATAATAAGGTGTTGAGGCTGCAAAACCTATTTAAAAACGCTTTGAAATGCTTATATTTCATTCACTTTTCTAAAGAAGCCTTAAAGATAAGCCTTATATAAGCCCTTAGTAAATTTCAAGGAGAAGATTTAAAAAAAAACTCTATGAAGGAAAAACAGAGCATCCGCAAGTTGTCAGCTCAAAGATCTCGAAGAGTTACGTGCAAAGAACAACACCCGACGTTTCCTTAAAAGGTTGAAACTTTAGCTTTTGGTTTCAGAACGACGGCAGAGACTCATCGAAATAATGAAGGAATTCTGGTCGACGAAGTATAAGGAACTGAAGTTGTTTTCAAGCTAAACTTGTACAAGATTTAGGCCCAGAGAGCTGTGCTTGAGGCCTTCAAAGTGATCGAAGAACAGGCGAGGCTCGTCTTTAAGTGAACTGGGACAAAACAAAGTTGCTACATGCTATCAACAAACTATAGAACATCTGTCCACTGCCTAGGACAGAAAGTCACTGTTGGTAACAGCTATTTCAAGGCAGTTAAGGCGTTCACGTATAGCTCGGAATAAAAATCGAAAACAAGGACGACGCACACTGGGAAAATTAGTATGGGAGTGCGGAAAAAATTCTATAAAAACTGAACCACTTGATGGATTTGGATGAAATTTTCAGAAATGGTATTTTGGCACGTAAGAAATCAAAAAAATTAATTACCACCCACTGCCACGCCCCTTAATATTAAAAAAAAAAATATTTTTTTCTCAGAATTATAAGAAATTTAAATAAATTCCTTTAAAAATGTCAAAAATGCTATTATAGCAATATTAGTCATCGGAAATACAGATAATAAAATGAAACACAAGAAAGTATAGTGGAAAAATACAAAAAATCCACTTTTATTGCATTGTATTGAGATTTTAGCCTTGTAGAAGAACTTCTCCAGTTAACTGATCATGCTTTTTCATGGTAAAAGAATGGGTGAGGTTTGAGATTAAGGGGTCAGATGTCACCATCAATCGGCTCATTACATCCTGATTTGTTGCAATGCGGCTACATTTCTGAGAATGTCTAGGTCAGTATTTTTTAAAGTCCTTATTCCGACATTCTTGAGCCTCTCCAGACAATGTTCCAACAGGAAAAATACATTTTTTCCATTATGGATCAATAATTATTTTTAATCAAGAAAATCTTAAAATCACTTTTCCACAAATTATTGACTTCAAAAGATTTCAATAAATGTGTTTGTATAAGATAATGTACCATTTTTTCTTTGAGTTAAAATTATCATGAGTAAATTTTTGTAGTAGATTTGAAAAAAATGAAACATTACATTCAACAAATTTTTGTTTGGCAAATCTACTCTTTTTTACTTATTTTGTATTATATTCAAATTCATTAGCATAGATAAGAGAGCTTTTTGTTGAATTTAGGAAAAAATATGTGATTGTTAGCCAAAGATGTACCATAGCTCTTAAACGATAAGTTTTAAGAAAAAAGTGTCTTCACAAATTTTATAGAAAATTAAATTTTCTACAACTTTGTCGAAGATGATTTTTCTCTATCATTAAAATTGAGAAAGCTATGAGCAGCTTCTTAAATTCATTAAAAACAAAATGGCGGTACATCCGGTCAAATTTTTAGTGAAATTTTTTAAAAATATTGGTTGACTATTGATGTACTTCCATATTTTCGGTCAAAAATCCAAAAATAATTTCCTAAAATAGATTTTGTAACACAAACAAAACTTTTTTTTTTGAAATTATAGCCATTTTTAGTTTATTTTGTGACTAATTGCAGTTTTCCATCTGTAATAAAATACAGAGTGGCACCTGGTGGCACCTAAATTTGGTACCTATCGAAAGATGAACTTGAAAGGATTAAGATGGCACTAGTCTCTGACTGTAGGCAAATGTAGCTAAAATTGTATGTCCAAAAATATAAAAAAAATACAAATTTTTTAGTGCTTTCTCAAAATAATGAAAACCAAATTTGAAAAATCATTTTTTTCTTCGGTTTAATATTGAGACAATAAAGTTCGTTAAGAAAAAAATTAAGAAAAATATTAGGGCGAAAACAAAAAACAAAAACTTTCGCCTAAGTGCTTTTTTACCACATAATCAATACCACGAACAAGTTTTGTCTTTAAAAAGCTGTAAAACGAAACCAATAGTCCGATTTCAATAATTCTTTCTGATTTAGGTGGAGATTTTATTCTGGAATCTGAAAATATCATCAACAATTTGGTTTTCAAAATTTTATGTTTAAGACTTTTTTCCGCAAAATCCCCAGTGTGCGACGCTTTAGTGGAAGTTCGACGAATAATTACACTAGCAAACTGTTGTTACTTTGGTTTGGCTAAACAACGGGATTCTAAACTCGTTACTCGAAAGACAAAGGTGGCGCCGTGTCTAACGAGAGGAAATAAAAGGGAAGTGATTCTAGGCAATTTCGAAAGAAAAATTCTTCGATGGGGTTTCGGTCCCGTATGCGACTGATAGTGTCCGTGGCTTAGTGGTTATGTGCGTTGGCCGCTGAACGGAACGGTGTGGGTTCGAATATTACTCGTGCCCATTAAAATTTTTATTTCATCTTTAACGGATACTGCCTCTTGCGAAGAACTGACAAAACTTCAAAGAGTATCAATCTGTCATGGAAAAAGTACTTCTCCACTTTCCCGTTCAGAATCGGCGCTAAATTGTATGTCCCCTGAATTCTTCACACACACTCAGAGAATTGTTGATGAGAGTAAGCCATTAAGGCCTCTTGGCTCGCCACATCGAGCGATAGTAAAACGCTCCAGCCAAATAAATCTCCTCTTCGCAGCAGTTAGGTAACTCTCTGGAGTTATCTTGGATAAGAAACTCAACTGGGGTCCTAACATACAAGAAAGATACAAGAAGGCCATGATTGCACTCTACTCGTGTAATTGGATTCTTGGATGAAATTGGGGACCAAATCCTAATATAATCATGTGGATGTACACAGCCATAGTTAAACCCATTCTAACTTATAGTAGTCTGGTTTGGTGGCAAGCTCTGGAGAAATCCACGAGCTTTAAAATCCTTACCAAAGTACAAAGAATGGCATGCATTAGCACTACGGGGGTAATGAGTACCACCCCAACATCGGGTCTCGAAACGATCCTAAATCTCACCCCCATAGACTTATTTGCACAGGAATCAGCAGCAAACAGTTAGACTTAGTCAGACCAATATTTGGAGATGTAGTCAATATGGCCATACCACGATCTTTACAAAATACGTTGGCAATAACGTTCGTACTGATTACATGAACCCTTATCTAGACTTCAATAAAAACTTTACTATCAGCTTCCCTAATAGAGAAGATTGGGAGAACAGTGTACCCTACACTAACGAATCGAACTTTACCATCTTTTTACCGATGGTTCGAAAATGACTACTGGGGAAGGGGCAGGTTTCTACTCAGAAAATCATTCAGACTTCCTGACCATAGCAGCGTCTTCCAAGCTGAGATCTTGGCAGTGAAAAACGCCGCTAATCAAATATCCATGATGGCGATTCCACACGCTGATATCACCTTTTTCATTGATAGCCAAGCAGCAATAAAAGCTATCTCTGCCACGCAAATCAAGTCAAAGCTTGTTTCTTGCTGTCACGAAGAGCTAAGGGTTCTTGGTATGCAGCACAACGTAAGACTCTGCTGGGTTCCCAGTCACAGTGGTGTGCCAGGAAATGAAAAAGCGGATGAGCTCGCAAGAGAAGGCTCGGTACTTGATCCCTCTCTCATAGACCATAACATCAGAATCCCTCAATGCGAATTAAAAAGAAATATCAGTAAAAATATCATTCAAAAAGCAAATGATAGATGGGACCTACTAGAAACCTGCAGTAACACCAGAAAACTCTGGCCTCATTATGACAAGATAAAATCAAATAAGATGTTACTTTTCAATAAACCGTCCCTAAGATGCCTCTAAGGTGTGATAACGGGACATAACCTACTTGGCTAACACAAAAAGAAGATGGGGCTTAGTACGGACGACATATGCAGAGGCTGTGGCGACAAGGAAGAGCACGAAAATACGGCTCACTTCCTATGCCACTGTCCAGCACTCTGCACTACTAGATCAATATTCTTAGGCAATTATTTCTTCAATGAACTAGAAGACCTATCTGAACTCCCAGGCAATCGCCTATTGAACTTTAGTCCACCAAATGGCTCGATTAACCATAGAATTCATAGGTTAAACCACTTTTTCAGAAGTTACAACACTTCAGGGTATCACAAGGGATCTACATTGATCTAAGTGTGACGGTAACAATATCAACTGTCAGCCCATATAACCTAACCTAACCTTACCTCTTCGCAGCCCCAGATACGAGACGACAAGAAAGACCAAACCTCCATAACAAGGACCAAATGTCATGGAGAGTACATACGAGGGACCGTTTGCGATGGAAGGCTGCTGTGTCTCTGGCTGAGATCCTTCATGGATTGGGAATCGGATAAGTAAGTAAGTAATACTTTCAAAATGTTGGAATATCCGTTCCACGATTCAGTTTTAAGCTATTAACAGTTTAAGTGAGATTGTGTGACGAAGCTAAAGAGCATCTACAGAAGAACTTGTAATTAAAAAAAGTATACACAAAAATTCAAATGTTAAGAATTCTTCAAGTCCACTAGAATCGATTCTTCCGCAAGTTTTCAAATAATTGTTGCCAGCATTAAAATTGTCTTGAGATATTCAATATTCATTGAACATTTAAAACCTCAACAGTATCCAATCTCAAAAATTTTCAAATTCCCTGTTGTATACAAACAAAAACATCGTTTTGAGAGTCCCATTCCTTGATTTCTTTCAAACAGAAAATCTTTTCTTATTTCAAATAAAGTTATATTTTTGCAACAAAGAAACATTCAACTTCTTATGTTTTCGTCCTTGCCGTCTACAGATTGATTTCGGAATATAAAAAAGGCTTCTCAGTCGGCAACAAACACCGCGAATTTCTTCGAGGTCCTTGTTGGAAAAACTTTATTTTTCCTTGATTCTTCTTGAATATTTTCTTGACGGTGAAGATGAAGTCTACCTTTGCTTTGTTTTTCCTTCTTTAACATTCGAAAATAGCAACAGTATCATTGTCAGTCAAAAATGACTTGAAGGTAGAGAATATTCCTCTACAAGAAAAGTAACCAAATACCTTTTCATATTGCTTTCTACTTTTATAGATCAATGAATGCAAATCGTAAGGAAAAATATCTTTTTTCGTTCTAAAAAAAAACACGCACACAAATGCGACGACAAATACGACCTACAAGGATGAGATGAAAATCCTCCTTTCCAAGAATATTGTTGTTTATATTCAAGAAGACGAACAAAAAATTGTGATATCCTTGATGGGAGCGTTGTTTTTTTAATGAGATATTTTACAATAAAAATTTAATATTATTCTTCACGACAAACCGACATTTATACATAAAATATAATTTTATATATTTCGCAATGACATTGAGAACATGCTCATATTTTTGCATTATTATCGTGTATTTGCATGACAACGAAATGAAACGAATGAAAAAAACAGAAAATATTTTATTTTTTATTTTTAAACAAAAAAAAATCAAGTTTTAAGGATGAATAAAACGGATGCCTGCAAACCAAATGCGTGGTGTATGTAAACGAATTGCAAGGACATTGCGGATGGATGGCTGCGACTCACGAGTGTCAGTGTAGCATTATCTACAATTGTTGTTGTTGATATTATGGTTGTTGTATGTTTTATCAACAATTTCGTGGTTTTGTATTCTTGTACAAAAAAAAAAAAATGTATGCCACACAGTGTTATAGGTAAAAAGAGTATAAATGCAATTTGATTTTTTTGTTCGATGATTTTGCGATTTGTCTCTCTGAAAATGTTGTTATGCTCAGTGACATGAGTCAGTTATAATAATTGGAATATTTTGAAACATTCTATTCATCAAGAAGAGAGCATTGCAAGTAGTCTTGCTTTTTTAACAGCGCAGATAATTTAAATGATGACGTCGAGAGTCCTTTTTTGATGGATATGCAACAGTAAAATTGGTGTCGACACATATTTGAAATCATAACAATGGAAAATCGTTGACTTTTATTCTGAATCATGAGAAGTAAAATTAAATCCTTGAAAGCTACTAGACAGAGCAAAATTTTCGACTGAGTGTGCAGTAGTAAATTTAATAGACGCGACAATTTTTTCGTTCTGATGAACGTTACGAGAGAAGAACTACTTATCTTACAAAGTTTTATAAGGTTAATAATATTGACTGAGTACAGTGACTCGTATTGTTGTAAAAGTCTCTCTGTTTAGCGTTTTAGTAGCTTGTTTTTTTAGTTTAACGTAAATATGAGAAAA
>CAKKXW010000004.1:68649656-68660108 GCA_920937365.1 Sphaerophoria rueppellii | reverse complement strand
ACATACCTGCGTAGGTATGCAGTAAATAAAGAGGGGTTGATTCGATTTTGGGGGACATGGAAATATGCAAAAATTTTAAGTTCACATTAAAATACACCCTTCTGGGAAGTTAAAAATTATAATAAATACAATATTATTTAATTATTAAAGGATGCTGATTGTTTTCTCCTCCATATTTGTGCCTTTTTTGTCCCATTTTTCAAATTGAAATTAACAACTGATACGGGGTAAAATTATTGGCAGTCTCTAAAATACAATTATTGGCAGTGCCAATAACTGATGCCCCATAGCACGAATCATTGGCACCCCCCTGCCAATAATTAAACCACAACTTTATATTGGACCAATTATTGGCACCCATGTTTTAACAATTAAACAAAATTTTTTTACAAAACAACAATTGAAAATATTTAATTTATTATATTCCCATATTTAAAAAAATAAATATTCATCCAAAAACTTTAAAAAAATTGAAAAACGGACAGTTACAAAATTTAGTCTCCTTAGCGGGAACACTGTATTTTTAGCGCTTTTTTTACGAGTTAAGAACGACTTTACTTTTTTACTGATAAAAATAAAATGAGATTGAAATAATTCTCAATAAAAATGCAGAATTGTAGAAAATTGATACATCTTATGTAAAAATATGATTTTAAGTTCCTAGGTATAGTAGTTTTTCGTAAATTCTTAATTTCATGAGTGGTGCCAATAATAAGTACAAAAATTAGGGGTGCCAACCATTGTACCCGTTACGCTAAGGTTTGCCATTTTCTTATGGAAAGGTATACGATCCAACAACGAGTCAAAATTATTAAAATTTACTACCGAAATTCCGAGTCAGTGGTCAATACTTTAAGAGCGCTACGTACAATTTATAGTCGTCATAATCGTCCTGCCAGATCAACAATTGAGCGTCTAGTGGAAAAATTTGAATCCACAGGCTCAGTATAAAATGTTCCCGTGCCAGTGAGACAAAGAAGTGCCCGTAGTGTCAAGAATATTGCTGCCGCTAGCGCATCAATTCCGGAAGACCCAAATCAGTCTCTCACACGTCGTTCTAAAGCGTTGGGCATCTCTGTGACGTCGTTGTGGCGAATTTCGCGAAATGATCTTGGCTCACATCCTTACAAGATCAAACTGACGCAAGAACTGAAGCCGCTTGATCACCGGAAGCGTCGTATGTTCGTGAATTGGGCTGAGCAACAACTTGAAAATGATCCGGATTTTCATCGAAAAATCATCTTCAGCGATGAGGCTCATTTCTGGCTGGATGGCTTCGTCAACAAACAAAATATGCGTTATTGGTCAGGCAGCAATCCCCATGTGCTTCACGAGGCACCATTACATCCCGAAAAAATCACTGTTTGGTGCGGTTTACATGCTGGTGGTGTCATTGGGCCGTACTTCTTCCATGATGATCAAGACCGGCACGTTACTGTGAATGGGAATTGCTATCGCTCAATGCTAACCGATTATTTTTAGAATGAATTGGATGATATGGACTTGGACGATATTTTGTTTCAACAGTACGGTGCCACATGTCACACAGCGGGCCAAACAATCGAATTATTGAGAACGAAGTTCGATGAGCGCATTATCTCCAGAATTGGACCTGTGAATAGGCCGACTCGTTCATGCGATTTAACGCCGTTAGTATATTTCCTGTAGGGCTACGTCAAATCTATTTTGTAGCGTCCCTCTTGAAAAACCCTTTATAAATATCATCGACGTATGCGAGAAGTTGAACAGATTTTTGGAATATACTGCCTCTGGTGTTGACGTTGGAGTTCTGCACTATCTTCTCAAGAACGATGTTAAAGAAGTCGCATGACAGTGCATCGTCTTGTCTGAATCCTTTTTTGACGTCGAAAGATTCCCTAAGCTCGTTGCCAACCTTGATGGAGCAGCGTGAGTTCTCCATAGTCATTTTGCACAAGCGAACGAGCTTGTTCGTCTCTGTAGATGCTGTCATACGCGGCCTTAAAATCGATGAAAAGGTGGTGGGTATCGATTTGGAGTTCATAGGTCTTTTCCAGGATCTGCAGCAACGTGAAAATTTGGTCGATGGTTGACTTTCCTGGCCTAAAGCCACATTGATAAGGACCAATCAGGTTGTTGACGAAAGGCTTCAGATGTTCACATATTACGGCAGAGAGGATCTTGTAGGCGATGTTAAGTAGACTTATTTCTCTGAAATTTGCGCAGTTTAGAGGATCTCCCTTTTTCAAGATCGGGCAACAGTTCTGCCGCAACGTGAAAATTTGGTCGATGGTTGACTACTGGTACTAAGAAATCATAAAAATATGGTCTTTTGTGTTTGACAATTTTTGAAAACAATTTTTTTAATACATCGGCATCCCTCCCAAGTAAGCTCAAGTGCACACAAAACTAGACACAAACCCTTATCCTAATTAAATACAAATATCAAATTTCTCAACAACGAAAATCTTGAAATCTCACAGCAAACGTTTCCTTTGTTAAACTTGCAAAAAGAGACACTAACAAACAAAAAATGCCCCACTTCACAAGTGGGTGTACCTATCTACCTTTTTTGTGCAAATATTTCCGTCCTAATACCACAAACAGACAAGCCATTAATCATAAATCGGCACGGTACCCACATATGATACCTATACTACGGATTTTGGTTGTTATAAAAGGATTACTGCCAAAAACAAACTGAAACAAAGCAAAGGAAGCTAAAAAAAAAACTGAACAACATCCCGCTTACTAAAGCTATCGTAAAGGTATCCTGTGAAGACCTAGTCACATACCCTCACACCCCCAAAAATACCCATAAATGATACAGCTTAAACTGTCATCGAACCGATATGCTGGGTCTTCTTGATTGTCGCTCGTTTCTTCCCTTTTTGTTGAAACGTATTTAGGCAGGTTGTGTAGGTAGATATTGTTTCTCTGATTCACCAAAGTCAGCATCACTCTCTTCCCATTATAGGAAGCCATAGAGTGGTGTACCTCATGTAAACACGTGGTCTTACAAGGATATGTTTGCTAACGGCATCAATGTCAATTTCAAAGAATATATATAAATACACAGAACAAGAACCAATGACATGAGAAAAACCAACAATGATGAAAAAATACCAACAACAACAACAACAACAAAACCCAACTGAAAACGAGCAAATCCAGATTTTCCCAGATTGCTTAAAACAATACATAATATTGCACGCGTTTCTTCCATCAGTTTACCTGCCTCTAATTTTTTTTTCGTCTTGGAGGTTGTGTTCGTGACATCTTATTATTGCGTTTCCGCAGGAAGTTCCAAAAGGTGACGGAAGATTGTTGAAGAGGGGTGTCTCTGTGTGCGTCATCAAGTTTAATGCTAATCCCAGGATTCTTTTTGTCAATTTTGTTTACATTTATGTTTTTTTGTTTGCTGCTCTCACAAACAAAATGAATGAAATGATGTGGCTCCATGATAAGAGATTAAGCTAAAAGAATTAGACTCTTGAAGGGTCCTAGGCGAGTTGCTTTAGTTCTCAAAAGGACATTGTTCCTTAGCAAAAAAAAAAAAAGAAATTATAATCATTTCGTAGAAACGAAGTCTTATATTTTATTGATTTTCTGTCTCGAATCAGAGTTCTTGTTGAAATATGGGATTTTTGTATACCCAGACACACCTACGAACTTTCACATTCACATCACAGCAATAAAAAACTCTGGGTACAATTATTTTGGCGAAACCCATCTTAAGAGAAAAAGTGTGAGTGTTTAAAAAATATAAAGAAAAGAAGTCTCCAAAGCACTCTTTTTGTAGCTTTTGGGAATGATTTACTTTAAATTTCGATACGTGATCGGATTTTTTAAAAATAAGATAAACTTCTCCCAAGTGGTAACTGGTAAGTATTTTTTAGCACCGTTTTGTTATTTATTTTCAACGTTTTTTTCATCTTCTCTTTTTTGTTGTTCTCTGCTAATGTCCTTAAATCAAGTGAAGTTTTGTGTTTTCTTTTTTTCCTCTGTGTGTGTTTTTGAACCACAATTCAAAATAATTTAGAGTCAAAAAGTACTTCAAAGGCAATAAATTAACCTTTGGAAGGGTTGCATTTAAAGGAAGACGAGATTTTATTTTGATATCGAGAAATCGTGACATTCAAAGAGGACGCTTACAACATAAAATTTAATTTACAGTTTCTTCAAGTTGAACTATTCACAAAAGCGCTCACATTTGGATAACTGACCTCAGGACCTCCTATCAAAATTCAATAACGTATTTTTTTTTTTATAATATGCACACACTCAAGGGGTTTTTATACCCTTATTATACCATAGACACAGTGAGTGCTTTAGGTGTACATTGGTCTTAAATTCCTGAACACTTCAATGGTCGGAAAAACAGAAAGTGGAAGAGAGTTCCACATTCGCGTAGTACGGCTAAAGAACGATTCTCTATACTTGAGCGTACGACCGAAGTTGGGCTCGAGTGTAAGCTGATGGGCATTCCTGGAAGCGCAGGTATTACGGTTGAATTGTTTAAGGGGTGGAATGCAACTGGGTATTTCTCTAGAGCAATTACCGTAGAAGTAACGATAAAACAGAGAGAGACACGAAACGTTACGACGGTGGTTTGAAGACGTGATAAATCAGTGATGTCTCTATCACCGATCATTCTCACGGCTCTTCTAAGTAAGTTGCTGGAGCACCAGCCAAAAGATGGGAATTGTACTCAAGCTTTGGACGGATATAAGTCTTATAGATAACAGCCAGATCAGACGGGGAGAAACATTTCTTGCATAGTCTTAAGAAACCCAAACATCTTGCGGCATTTTTGGCAACATCACGTATGTGCTCGGTCCACAAGAGGTGGTCAATGATGCACATACCGAGAATCTAGAGGTGTTCGGTCTCATTGATGCAAGTGCCACTCATGGACAGTGGAAAAGGGGGCCTTTCTCACTTCAACAATAAAAGACAGAATTGGGTCTTCAAAGCATTAAACTCTACACGGTTTTTAATTCTTCATTGTGCAATGCTGTTTAAGTCAGAGTTTAATGAGCTTATCATATTTTGCCGTTACAGTTCCACATCCGAAGAGGAGGAATGTGAGGTTGGAAACGAATATGAAAAGCTAAGGGTACTATTGTTAGCGAAACAATTTATTAGATTAGAAGTAACAGATAAGAGATCATTAAAAGAATTAGAAATAGGGTCGGAGAAAAAACGGAGCCCTGGGGCACACCAGCATTTATATTGTGGGTTTCAGACTTGAATCCGTCCAATACAACTTGTATTGAACGGTTCGAAAGAAAGTTTCTAATCCAACCGAAGGCACGCATTCTCGATAAAAGAGCAAGATGCCAGACTTTATCAAATGCTTTTGAAATATCAAGTGCAACAATCTTACTTTCTCCAAAACGATGTACAAATTTGTTCCACCGTTCGGTGAGATAGACCATCAAATCACCAGTGAACCTCTTGCTGCGAAAGCCGTACTGCCGGTCATTAAGAAGCTTTCAGTCTTCGAGATATTTCTTGAGCTGATAGTTTATCAGCGTTTCCATGAGCTTAGAAAGAAGGGACGTAATACATTCGGGCGATAATTCGAGGGACAAGACGATTCGCCTCTTTTTTGGATTAGCTGTACAAATGCTGTTTTCCAACTTCTCGGAACGAGCCCCGAAGAATAGGATAGATAGAAAAGCTTACGCAGGGGCTTTGACAGCTTGGAAGAACACCGCTTCAGAACAATAGCGGAGCAGCGGATTTATGTTTGTTGAGATCGTTTAAGACTCTCCCCACAGCACGAGTGCGGAAGAAGATTTGACCCATGGAATCATGGAACCATGGAAGAACTGGAGGAATCATAACACTCTCTGGCAGCGAAGAGTTGGCGGCGAACTGCCTAGCAATAAGGTTAGCTTTCGCGAGAGAGCGAACAACTGGAGTGTCATTGTCGATGAGCGTAGGGACAGAGGATGAAGAAGCAGAATTCTTCATGTTTTTTTACAAATGACCAAACATTTTTACTGCCCTTGGGACATTGCAGTATTTTTTGCCTTCATTTTTGGTCATGTAAAATTTTGGTCCGCCGAATATGGGCATTGCAGGCCTTCCTGGCTTGTTTAACTTTGTTCCGGTTTTCCTCAGTTGGGTTGGCTCTAAAAAACCGGAACTTTACGTCTTTTTTCCAGATAACCTCTTTACAGCTTTAATCAAACCATGTTTTTTCCTTGGGTTTGATGCTTTTAATTCTATTCGGGATAAAAGTTTTCATTTCCAAAGTAATCATATTAGTAATCATATCTGCGCTGGAGTCCACGTCACTATCAGGGAAGCATAGTGACCAGTTAAAGATCCGGAAATAGTTGTTGAGACCGTCCCAGTTGGCTTTCTCGTATTGCCACACGATTCTCTTCGCAGCTCTTTCTCTAACTGGATTAGCTTGACACGAGAAATTTGCAGAAATTATACTATGGTATGATCTGCCTAGAGGCGTTAATACGCTGATAGCGTATTTATCAGGGTCAGACGTAAGAAACAAGTCAAGAGTATTTTCCGCTTGGCCATCAATGTCCGATATTCGAGTGGGCTAGGTGACAAGCTGAGTAAGGTGGTTAAACTCAGCAAGGATCTCAGCACACATTCGATTGTTGTCTGGCCCGAGTGGAGAAGCCACGAAGAATTGTGTACATTGAAATCGCCCGTAATAACGATTTCAGTGTGAGGAAACAGGGATACAATTCTTTGGATGGAGTCAGACAGAGCGTCAAATTCACGAGATGTTGAAGCCCTGACCATAAAGAAAACAATGCTCACTTAATCTCCAATGCCAAAATCTATGTTTAAATCGTTTGTTTCGAGAACAGAAAAAAAACATCAGCACTTTAAAGACCTCGTGCCCTTGTTTCTGTCAGACTAAAACACCCGCCCCCCTCCATCATCCTTGAATGATGAAATGAAAGTTTCATTTCAGGATTATGTCAACCACTTGAAACCATCATTCTAACTGTCAATCGATATAAAGCCCCGGACGAGTTTGAAGGATTAATTCCTTCGCTTTAGATGTTTCACATACATATATATACGACCGGATGTACCTACACGTATCTATCTATCTTTGATTTTGTATGGTAATCGAAGTTGAAAGCGCCCCAATCTCTATCATCATCACACAAGCAAAGCTATCAAATCGATTGACTCAACGACGACACAACGAGACGACCGACCGACAGACAGACAGACGTCATGTTAGGTGTCTATGTATGTATTTTCCTTTCAGCCATTCAATCTCTTGCAACAATATCGTAAATAAACTTCCGGCGTTATTTGAAAATCTATCTTTGACAAGAATAACAAAAAATGGCACCGAGACAAAAAAATTACATTCTGATTAGAACTGTCCTGAACAGAAAAAAAGGGGTAGACGAGAAAATTTGATATTTTCGGCTCTCTCCACTTCCATTTTTTCAAATTGCTATTTTTGGTTGTTTTTGTTTTTTATTTTTATTTGTTGGTTTAAATTTACACTCCTGTCCTTATTTGTTTTTGAATGCAAAAATGTATTTCTGTGTCCTCACTTCCCCTACTCGCCGCTATGCGAAGGACAAAGAACTGAAAATATTTTGTGTGTCCTCTTTTGGCGAAATGAAATTTCAAAAAGTCCACTTCCAATTTCATCGCAGAGTCAAACGAATTCTTTAATTGACATTCATCTCTTCAGGCGGCAAAAGAAAACAAAAATAGATGAAAAAGTTTCCAAAAAAAAAAAAACAAAGAAACATTAAAATCATTTTTTCTCGTAACGAAATTTCGAGTGTTTAGGGTGACTGCATTCTGTGGATTATTTTTGTAAGTTCGCAATCTAACCCCAAAGATCCCTGTTATATGAATGAATGAACGAAGAACACACACAACAGCAATATGTGAATAGTGCATTGTGGTTTGACAGTTAAAATGGGGGAAAAGTAAATAAAATAACCCCATCCCGAAAACAGAAGAGTCCTGAATGTGGCAAAAGAAAGTTTATAATTTTTTATTTTTTTTTTTTCACAAAATTTCATTCAAGGAAACAAACAAAAATAAAAGTATTTTCCCTCAAAGAACGCAATGAAACCACATCAAAAGAGGGCGCCAAAGAGAGAAAGAATTTCACCTACATATAAAATTCTATTTGGAATTCAAAAATGTCCTACTTAAGGATTTTTTTTTGTCAGTTTTGTTTTTCTTTGTCAACTTATGGCCTACTAAATGTGACCAAATGTCCTACACAGGCTTCAAGTTAATTATGACAGCTTCGGATTCTCTCTCTCTTTATTTCTTCAAAATGAAGATGCAAACAAAAGGATTCAGTTCGAGTTTGAGGACTTTTGATAGTTCAAAGAAGAAAAGCTCACAGAACGAAAAAGCTTTCCATGGAATTTTTATTTGTCCTGCCAGTTAGTTAAACTGTTGGTTTTTTGGTATAAAAGTGAGAACAGTCCGGCGCAGTTTTGCCCCACGTGACATTTTACTCTCCACAAACCAAAAAGGAAATCTTCAAACGAATAAATTGCCCAAAAAGTAAAGAAACCTGGAGCTAGGACAATGTATTGAAATTTGGTCCACCAGATATACCTTATTGCCTATAACTAAAAATAGGTTCAGAACAGATTCAGATCGAAAAAGAAGCTTTAGGGGGGCAAATTGTATTCTGCCGTTCAGTTAAATATTTGCGTTTTCCGCGTTAGCACGTCGCGACGGATTGTTAGGTTTCTCATAGTCTTGTGTGTTGTGTCGGCTGGCTGGATATGAATATTCGTCCTTGTGTTATCACTGTTGAGTGAATTGTTTTTAAAAAATTGTAGATTTAGCAAAAAAAATTAAATTAAAAAATGTCCAAGGATAATAATTAAGGGACAAAATGTGAAGTGCTCCAAATTAAATATGACTGCATCAAGTGTTCAATGTGTCATTATGTCAATTCCACTTCTGAATGTTTGTCATCTTAATTAATTGTGTGGTGAACGATATTGAAAACCCTCGAACAAGGATTACAAACTCCGACCTATTCTCATATAAATTTTCTCCATGTCAACCAACAAACTAACTTGGAAATAAAAATTCAATATGCCAACTTCCAGGATCTACCTGACATTATTAACAGCTGTCATTCTAGGAACAGGTAAGAAGGACCAAAATCATCAATCTCCATCTCTACTTATCTTTTTGTGTTTGTTTTTTTTTCTTGCGTCTGTTCAAAAAAAAAAAAAAAGAAAAAATTAATTGTGTGAAAGAATGAAAAAAAAGAAGATAGAAAAACGAAACGAGATGAAACCCCAAGAATATATAATCAATGAATCATGCCGCTATCTTTCTATATGTCAAAAGGGAATCCTTTTTTGTCCTTTTGCGTGTGTCCTTAAGGGATATCTGAGACCTACCCTAACCAACTCCAGAACCTAATTTCAATTTCAGTTTTTTTTTTTTTTTGTCCGCACCAGCATCACTTCCAGGTTTGTTTAGGTTTTTTGTTCGTGTATATATTTTTTTTCCTTGAGAAACGAGAGAACGAGAAAGGATAATTTAATTTTCTTGCCTATTTGAATATACTTGAGCCTCAATTTTCATTCAAGCCAACGGCTCGAAAGGCAGGTTTAATGTTAGGTACAAAGCTGTAGACGCAGAGGTACAAAACGGACCTCTTTAAATGATGGCAAAAAGTTTAGTTATATCTTTTTTTTTCGTCCTTTTACCTTATTTTATTACTCTGCGGGCTATATGGAGTAAACGAATGTTAAGGACGATGACCAGAAAAATGTTAACGTAAATCTTTAAGGACCCGTTTTTTTTTTTTTTTTGTTCTTGTAACAGTACCTTTTGTTTTAACTTTTCGGCTATAACTTTATTAGGGGATATGGTTCGTTGGCTGAATGACTTTTTTTCCCGTGTGCGGTAAGACGACGAGCGGTTTATCAGAGTTAGAAACAAAAAAGTTGCTCCTTTTATTTTACGTTTGTTTGTAGCCATAATGACGACGGCGACGACGATGACGACGACTCTGATGACGACGTTGTTGCCGACTAACAATATTTCTAATAAAACAACAACAAAACCACCGTTCACATCCTTGGACTTTGACCACACCACTCCGCATCACCCTCGCATTAGAACCGCCAAACAATTGTGTGCCCTGATGTGTGTTATCCTGCGGAATAGGGCCACACCTCTGCTGACTGAATGTTTTGAATACACACTTACACAAAGAAACACCCACACAAAGAGACAGACACATTTATAGAAAGTTTAGACGCAGATTCTGTGTGCTTATGAATTATTCAGGATTCAATTTGAACATGGATTTTCGGTTGTTTTTTTGTTTGTTCGTGGTTTTTCTTTCATTTTATTTTTTTTTAAACCGCCAAGATTACGCTCCCACTACGCCTCACCACACCAGTTTCAGGTTCCTACACTTGCCACCAAAACAACAACAAAATAATCTTTATAACAATC
>CAKKXW010000004.1:68630307-68648140 GCA_920937365.1 Sphaerophoria rueppellii | reverse complement strand
ACAAGGATCTTCATTGGTTGAAAATTGGTTGTTTGTTTTTCAAGATTTTGGAATCTAGAATAAAACCTTAGATTCTGAATACGATGAAAACTGAAAGAGGGAGGACAAACAAGACTATATTGTCCCTAATCCTTGAGTAGGACGTTGTTGTTGGGTTTTGTGTCGTTTAAGGCTAAGATTGAGTTTTTGTTCAAAAAAGAAAAAAAGATTTTGTTTTTTTTTTCGTTTGCACGTCTACTTCCTTGGAATTATTTGATGGTAATGGAGAAGGACAATGATCGTTAAGGTTAATTTTATAGAGGAACAAAGAGAACAACTGAGTTATAAGATGGTGGGGTTAATGGAGTGTAGTTTAAGTTGATAGGATAATATTGTAGATTAGAGTGTTAGAGGCAATAATGAACACAAGTTGGTCGTTAGAGGATTAAAAGTTTCCAAAAAAGAAGGGAAGGAAACTCATAGAAAATTCGATGAAATGGAAAGTAATTTGATAACAGGGTGTTGCGTGTGATTTTCAACTGATTTTTTAATAGACGATTGTGATAAAGGAAACAAGAGGTCCTAGATTAAAGTATTCATTTTCATAAAAACATCTTTTGTAATGGAGGCCTTGAAAATTCAATGGAAAGTATCTTCATTTCAATGGACTTTCAACTGAATTTTGGTGCTATTACAGAATAACACAATATTTCTGGAGCAATTGGTGTACCTAAGTGACGACTTACCATTCAATAAAACAAGTTGACACAAGTACATAGGAAAATAGCAGATTTTTTAAAATCCAAACCGAGTGATATCATTCCAAAAGTTTTTATTGGAGTCCCGTTAACAGCGCGCAAAACAGTAGAATCAGGTTGAAGTGTTGCATTGTTTTATACTGATAAAGTTGATATTGCGGCTCCACTGTTTGCAAGAAATTTTGTCATGAATAAAGAGGCGATTCGACTTACCAGCAACTAAAGTAGCCTCACCTAAAGTTGCTGGTGGGCGTTTCCCTGCTTGAACGTACAAGGTGCATTGCACCTCTTCGCTTTCGTTCCATAGCGACGATGAAACCAACAGTGAGCGTGACGTTGGCCAACTTCTGACTTCTGAAGGCCACTGGCTGTTGATTGGTGATTATTATTACGCTTTGATTGCTCCGTAAGTTGTCTCTCGACGGCACTTAGTCTCTTCAAGATGGCTTTCATTTTGTCATTGTCCGAATACGAGGATGAAGCTGTAGGTGGTAAGGCAGCGATTGCCTTAGGCCCAGAAGAGTGTCTCAAAATTTTGTCTGCAACCTCCGCGAGCTGATTGAGCTGACCAGTAACGGATGAAAGAATCGCTCTAACATGTGAGAGTAAACGAGTCCACATATGACTTTAATGACTGCATCCGGAAGGCCTGAAGTCCCTGCGAGGTCTCGAAAACAACGAAGCAGTTGAGAGGGTTGTGAATCACCCAAGTCAAAACCTTCAATAAGGCGCTGCATTCTCTGCTCGTCATTTTCTTCGTATACTTTGATAAGCCGCTCCTTAAGCTTCGTGTACTTGTTGGTAGCTGGCGGAGTCAAGAGTATATCCGAGACTTGCTCCAGGTCTCTTCGGTTGAGATTGGCGACAACGTACTGGAATTTAGTGTCGTCGTTCGGTTTCGAGGCCGGAAGTATCGCCTCCAACTGAGCAAACCAAAGGGATGGTCTTTCACGCCAAAATTGGGGCAATCGTGCAGCCACAGAAAGTCCAGAGATAGTGGGTTCGTGGTTTATGTGTTCCTTATCGTCCCCTCTTGTGTCGTCTGGCATATTTTGTGTCGAAATTGTTATGGCAAGTTGTATTAAAATTGGCCTTTCAGGCGTATATGCCTAAATATCGACATGGGCTTCTTATCTAAGTCTTTTTTGCAACACGATCTTGATAAAAGACAGTAAAAATGCCGGTAGATGTCGCCGATAATTGAAGATTATAATTTTGCTAGCGCAAGCAGTGATGTGAAGGAAAAAAGAGAATGCGAAACTTTAATAAAATGCTCAAACGCGGGGTCACCAATGTAATGTGCAGCTGTCACTTTAAGAAAGAGTGTCAGCTGTCAGGCGCGTTCAATAAAGTTTTTGTAGCACGTTCAACTTTTGAATGTCGTTACAACACCAGTCTCCGGACGGATAGCTTTTGCTTTAATTTTCAAAGTAAATAAATTTTTTTCTATTAATGTTCCATTCAAATTTTAATATTTTTTCTAAAACTATAAATATTAGATGGCGCATAAATCTCCTCTTCTTATCTGAATTTGTGTTTGAAACACTTACATATTCCAAGATCAATTAGTTTCTTGTTTCTTAAATCTACCTGTTAAGGAACGAAGCCTTCAATACTTAACTGATGTATACCCCTTGATAAAAAATAAAAATAAATAGAGCGGCGTGACAGCTCTTGAAGAGTCAAGGCCTAAGTGGCTTACTCTCACCAACAATTCTCTAGGTGCGTGTGAAGAATTGAGGGGACCTACAATTTAACGCCGATTCCGAACGCAATGTTGAGAAGCACTTTTTCATGACAGATTGATACTCTTTGAAGTCTTGCCAGTTCTTCGCAAGAGGCAGTGCCTGTGATAGATGAAATAAAAAGTATGGGCACGAGTAGGACTCGAACCCACGACGTTCTGCTTAGAAGCCAACGCACCTAACCACTAAGCCACGGACACTATCAGTCGCATACGGGACCGAAACTCCTTCGAAGAATTTTTCTTTCGATAGTGCCTAGAATCACTTCCCCTTTCTTTTCTGTCGTTAAACAAGGCGCCACCGTAGAGGATTGGTAAAATCAAAGTCTCGTACAGTAGAAATTTTGTCTTTCGAGTAACGAGTTTAGAATCCCGTTGTTTAGCTAAACCGAAGCAGCAACAGTTTGCTAGTGTAATTATTCGTCGGACTTCCACTAAAGCGTCGTCCTTGTTTTCGATTTTTATTCCAAGCTATACGTGAACTCCTTAACTGCCTTGAAATAGCTGTTACTAACAGTGACTTTCTGTCCTAGGCAGTGGCCAGATGTTCTATTGTTTGTTGATAGCATGAACCAACTTTGGTTTTGTCCTAATTCACTTCAAGACCAACGAGCTTCGCCTGTTCTTCGATCGCTTTGAAGGCCTCAAGCACAGTTTTTTGGCCTAGACCTTGTACATGTTTGAAACAACTCGGTTGAGCTGTTACCCACACTGCACTGCGTATTGCCTATAGCTTCATGCGACACAGCTGGATCTGTTTGGTTGGGATCCCAAACTCAGACATCGCCACCAAAAGCTCTTTGCGGTGGATGCGTTTCGATTTGAAATTCGTATGTCTTTTCTGGATTTTCCTCATTTTGAATTTATAGTCTATCGTTGTTCTGCCTGGCCCAAGGCCGCACTGGTTGTAACGGAACCCGTGTTCTACTTTTTTCAACCTTTAGCTACCCTTCACGCTCTTAGGTCTACAGAACCCTAAGACGATGCAGGTTGCGACTATGCATGCATGCTTTCACCTTGCATAATGCTTCCTCGACAGAGGGGGTTCTTTTAGCCGTAGCACTGTACAATGTTACGTATGACATGCCAAAGTTAACATCAAAAAGGGGTCCAGGAAAATTCCTGGGACTCGAAGATGAGGAGTGAAAGGTCGTTGAAGAGAGGGAGGAGAGTTCTTATATAAAAAAAAAGAAGAATATGGTGAAACACATGTTCCGTTACATGATACGTGCTGACTATTGTGTTGCAGAACGGTTTAAGACGCTCACACAGTACGTTTGATAGAATTTTGTATGCAACATTAAGCAGGGATCTGCAGTTTTTGTATGACATAGGATCATCTTTTTTACCTATAGATGGGGCATATTGAGCTTACAGACTAGTCAGTGGACATGCATTTTCCTACAACACTTTGTCGTAATATCGTAGCGTGTCTTCATTCGGTCACTGATAGTCTCTGTTCTCAGCCTGGTATCGTCATGGATCAGAAGAAGTCTTTCTTTGAGTTCATCCATGTAGTCGTCCTCAACTTGCAGTTCCCACGTTGGACATCCAAATTTCACTTGGCAGTCTGATGTTCCTTCCCATCAAAACCTCAGACGGTGTATGACCAGTTGAGCTATGTCTTGCATTTCGATACGCCATCAAAAACAGTGGAATATGCCGATCCCAATCTCGCTGGTTGTCGTGCACAACTTTGCAAAGATGTTCCTTCAGGGTTCGATTGAATCGTTCGACCATACCATCAGATTGTGGGTGAAGTGGTGTTGTTCTTGTCTTCTTGATGTGAAGAAGCCCACAATCTTCCTGGAATATGTTTGATTCAAAGTTCCTTCCCTGGTCGGAGTGCAATTCTAATGGAACGCCGAATCTGCTCACCCAGTTGAACACAATTTGGTCTGCGACTGTTTTGGCTTCTTGATTTGGAATGGCGTATGCTTCAGGCCACTTGCTGAAGTAATCGATCACGACCAGAATATAAAGGTTTCCATTATTTGTTTCAGGAAATGGACTCGCCACGTCTACTGCAATCCTTTCGAAGGGCGCTCCGACATTATACTGCTGCATTTGGCTGTGATTCCTTTTGTTCTGGTCTTTGTTGGCAGCACAGGTATTGCCTTTCCGACACAACTTCTCGACATCTTCTCTTGCATGGTAGCCAGTTAAATCGCTGTTGAACCTTTACTCCTAGATGGCCCCCCGAAACTCCATCATGCATCTCCCGCAGAACGTCCATAACCTTCGATCTCGACAAGACTAGCTGCATTACATGAGACTTTTCATCTGCTGATTCCTCTTACGTCGAAGGACACCCTCTTGGACATGAAATGAGTCCCACTGTGCCCAATAGGCCTTCAGAGCCAGGCTTCTGTGGGAGATATCAGTCCATTCTGGTTTTTCTTGGTGTTCCTTCCATGCGAGGATGGATTCGATATCTGGGTCCTCTTGTTGAGCTTTCCTCAACTCGTCATTGCTCCAGCCATAAATGGGATCGGTTCTGGTTCGTTGGACAGTAATCACTTCTTTTCCTTGTCGTCGTCTGTATTGCTTACAGTCTTGCTTACTTCTTCTCCGAGATAGTACATTTGAATGAAGCTTCCGCTTCCGATGTTGAATTTTTGGGTGGAAAACAACTTAGGAAGTAACGTTGTTTTTGGGCGTTCCTTGGCGGTTGAAATTGCTCCGGTTTTCACAGTGTTGGCAAGCTGTATCCCTTCGTGGTAATCTGCACTGTCGTCGAAGATGTCCATTCTTGTTACAATTCCAGCATCGTGCTCGTACGCCCAAGGCCCAACTGCATCAAATCACAGGGATTTTTTGTTAATTGTAAGAGCACGTTACCGACCCCAACCCTTGAAAACTGTACAGGACTAACAACCCTACAAACTGAAATCCAAAGTTCACAAAAAATTACTGTGCGTTGGAAGAACGATAAATAAATTCAGATTAAATCTCTTGATAAGTTTTAATGAGAATACTCTACCACAAAGTCTATGTTTTCCTGTCTGTGGTCGTCTTATTTTTGTTGTTTCAGCTACCCAAATCTTGACCTTTCATACAAAAATTCTCAAATTCTCCATGAATCGTCAGAATTTTTCCTTTGTTCTTGTCTGAGGGCGGTCGTTGTAGGTAGAAGAAAAAAAAAACTCCAACATAAATATAAATAAACATAAAAACCAAAGCAATGAACATACGCAATGTTCAAATGGTTTTAGTCTACCCTTATATTGAACTTTATTACTATTTTCGTTCCTTTTAAAAATAACACATAACCTCCAAGGCATAGAAAAACAACTTTGTCGAATATATTTTCTCATTAGAAATTCTTGAAAATTTATTTGTATTGAAAATTTGTTTTTGTTTGTTTTTTTTTTTGTTTCTTTTAAATTTAATATCAACATCAGATAAACTTTGTGATATCACGGCAACAAAATGGCGCGCGGCATAAGAGTGTGCAAAATTTATGTTTTGTCGACGAGAATAATCAGAGTAAATGGCAATCAATAAATTTCGAATATAACAATTTTTTTTTTTGTGACAAAAATCCTTGAAACATGCTGAAGTTTAACACAAGGACTCTGTTTTTCGGTTTCATTTTGGTATACGGCGACATTAGCTATTTAGAAAATTGGTTAATGGGCGAATTTTATTATAGATTTTCAATATATGTAGTTATTTTGTCTGGATTGAAAATTTGTAGACATAATTCAAATGGGATCATAAATTAATTTCATGAGAGTGAGCTACATTAGAGATATCGCTGGATCTACGGAAGGACCTCGTAAGAAGAAAAAAATCAATTTTTTTAATTTGGGCTCAAAAAATGCTGACAAATCAGAGCCACCTTTTGGCATTTTTGGATAAATGTGTTTGTTCTAAAAAAATAAACAAAGTAAACTCGAAAATTCAAAACCTGGAATAAATTTTTTTTTGAAATGATGAACAGTACCTCGTAAGTCTCTCAAAAGTCAGTAGAACTTGTTGTGTTGTGCGCGAGTTGCTTTTACTAATTGAGAATTTATCGAATAATATTTACGTAAAATATTCAAAATAGTGTTTTTTTGGTGAGTATTTAATCCCAGGAAAACAATAAAGTATACATTTTCTAAGAATCTAAAGGGTTTTTCAATAGGGACGCTTAAATAAAACAAAAACGGTTTTGGATATCAATGAAATTCTTTATTCCTGTGGAAGTACATTTGATACCATTATGTATGGAACTCGATTTCTTTTGCATGGCCACCACGGGCACGCTTGCAAAAGTCCAGACGCTGAACCCAATTTTCAACGGTTTTCAAGCATAAATCGGCAGATGCTGCTGCAATTTCACGTTCGATATTCGTACGAAGTTCATCAATTGTCGCTGGCTTGCTGACATAAACCACAGATTTGACGTAGCCCCACAGGAAATAGTCTAACGGCGTTAAATCGCATGAACGAGGCGGCCAATTCACAGGTCCATTTCTGGAGATAATGCGCTCATCGAACTTCGTTCTCAATAATTCGATTGTTTGGCCCGCTGTGTGACATGTGGCACCGTCCTGTTGAAACCAAATATCGTCCAAGTCCATATCATCCAATTCATTCTAAAAATAATCGGTTAGCATTGAGCGATAGCAATTCCCATTCACAGTAACGTGCCGGTCTTGATCATCATGGAAGAAGTACGGCCAATGACACCACCAGCATGTAAACCGCACCAAACAGTGATTTTTCGGGATGTAATGGTGCACATGTGGATTGCTGCCTGACCAATAATGCATATTTTGCTTATTGACGAAGCCATCCAGCCAGAAATGAGCCTCATCGCTGAAGATGATTTTTCGATGAAAATCCGGATCATTTTCAAGTTGTTGCTCAGCCCAATTCACGAACATACGACTTCTGGTGATCAAGCGGCTTCAGTTCTTGAGTCAGTTTGATCTTGTAAGGATGTAGGCCAAGATCTTTTCGCGAAATTCGCCACAACGACGTCACAGAGATGCCCAACGCTTGAGAACGACGTGTGAGAGACTAATTTGGGTCTTCCGCAATTGATGCGCTAGCGGCAGCAATATTCTCGACACTACGGGCACTTCTTTGTCTCACTGGTACGGGAACATTTTGTACTAAGCCTGTGTTTTCAAATTTTTCCACTAGACGCTCAATTGTTGTTCTGGCAGGACGGTTATGACGACCATAAATTGTACTGACTCCGAATTTCGGTAGTAAATTTTAATAATTTCGACTCGTTGTTGGATCGTATACCTTTCCATGATGAAATGGCAAACCTTACTGAAGAGAAATGTCAAGAGAGCGGGAAAAAATATGGCGTCGTTTGCTGTCTCTATCGGTCTACTTTTGTAGCGTCCCTATTGAAAAACCCTTTACGAGGTCCTGTCCGTGATTTTTTCAAATATTTTGCAGACATACGAGGTACTGCAAATTTAAAATGAAATCTCGTGGCAAACTTTTGCTGGGATTAGCGTTACAAAAAAAAAAAGAAAACTCTCGAGCGGAATGTGCTGTTGATGATGTTCAAATTGAAATACCAACCAATTTGATAGTCTATAACGGTTATTTCGCTTGTAATTGTTTTCAGTATTAAAATAAATGATTGTTTACTCTTATACACTCTTATAACAGCTGAGTTTTATCTGTTAAAAAATGAAACCGAAAACGAAATTCATTCTAACGAAAATAATTCTTGTAATGCGGACCAGTACATAATATATTCTCCAAAAAACATTTACTAAGTGACATTGATTACACTGTGATAGAGTTTGTTGAAAACTGTTCAGACTCTTCACCTGAAAATAAGGAATCAGAACCCAAATTCAATGACGAGGATGATATTGATAACTTGAATTTGTCAGTACTAGAACAAAACGCGGAAGTAATTGTAGAATCTGAACAGATTTTATCTTCAGAAAACGTAGATCATGACAATGCTGAAGAGATGGGTAAATCGTAAATCTTTTACTGAGAGGATTTTCGTTTTCAAATAACTGTTAATTTTTCATTAAATATTGATTTGGGTGAGTCATTTTCTTCCCCAGCAAGTATAACTATAAAAAATAAAAAGAAATTACAGCAAGAGCTCAGAATGAGGGGAAAATAGTTTTTGGGGTACTCTAAATCTAGAGATCAACGCAAATCTTTCCACAACATCCAAAGGAGTGCCCGTTCAGTTGGAGAGCGTTGCAGGTGCAAAAAAAAGTCAAAAAGGACCACAAAACAAATGCTTCAAATTTTCGGACCAGCAAAGAGAACAAATTTTTAATCGAATGTGGTCAAACCTTAACTGGGAAGAGAGGGAAGTTTTCGTGTGCAATTCAGTTATACTGATCAGCTTGCACGGAACTGATTCATGACGAAAAAGTACTTTCAAATATTAAAAAATGCATATTTCAACAACGGGTTTGAGAGAATGGTCAGTTCAAAATTGGGTCAAACGAAGTGAAGGAGGAATCAAAGATGCTACATTTGGTTCTCCCAAACTTAATAAGACAGATCAGCGTATGAGTTTTTTTAACAAATTTCTTGATAATCTTAACAAACTTCCGTCCCATTATTGCGGAAAAGAAACTCTATTTAGGACAAAATTTTCAAAACCTCATGGACGTTTATAGAGTTTATAAAACTAAGTGCAATGAAAACAAAGTAGAAGCCCTCTCTCATTGCGTGTTGAGAAAGCAAATTAAAAATCTTAACATCGCTATCTACAGACCTAAGAAAGACTGGTGTGATCTGTGTCTTAAACATAAGAGTGGCAATGTAACAGACCCCGAGTATCCGAGCGAGAGAAGAGAAGCTCAAAGACAAAACCAATGCTGAAAATAACTTGTGTCATGTTTTAACAATGGATGTCCAGGCCGTTAAAATATGCCCGTGCATAAACGCAAGTACATTATATTATCGAACAAAACTATGCTGCCATAATTTTACAATCTTTGATTTAGTCAAAGAAAGCTGCTACTTGCTATTGGTTTGCCGAAACTGTTTCTGACGGACAGGCTTCCACATATGCTTCATGTTTGGTAGATTACCTAGAAAAAAAGTTTTTAAAGACAGATGGAAGCACTGCTCAGAATAGAAATAGTATCATAAGCAATGCCCTTTTATACAAAGCGGAAATATATGGAGCCGACATTATTCAAAAATACTTACACATACACAGATGGGGTGTGACAGTGTTCACCGCACAATTAAACGTAAGTTGCAGAACAAAGAGATCTAGCGTAACGGGTACAATGGTTGGCACCCCTAAGCATTTTTTCACTTTAAATTACGAATTGCTCTCACATTTAAAGAGTGAGTTATATGGTTCTTATGTCAAATTAAAGCTTAGAGAATTTCTAACTTGATTATTATCATAAAAAAATGTTTAATAAACAAAAAGTCTTATAAAAACTTCAAAAAGGAAAAGACTGCGAAAAGGCACAACCATTGGCACCAAGGTACAATTGTTGGCACCCAAGGGTACAAGGGTTGGCACCCTTAAAAATGAGAGAAATACCATTGTTTTTCGTGATAGCTAGCTATTTTGATCAAAATTTAGTTAAAAAAAAAAAAAACTTTTTACTATGACAAAATCACTTCATTTAACGCAAATAAAAAAATTAAAATTATATTTCATTAAAAAATCTCTAACATAGACACATTTTAACTTTTAAGTTTTTTTTTTTTTATTGCTCTATAATTTATTTTAAGACATTTCAAAATGTGTTTCAGTCGGTGTCATCTTATGAAACAGGAATCCATACAGCAAAAACCGGTACTCAAAAAATTGTTATTAACTTTAAAAACTTAAAAATGGATTTAACCTCATCTTAAATTTTGTTAGTAACGTATTTTTTAGTTTTCACTCCTTTTAAAAAACCGCTTAACTAATCTAGGTGATAAAGTTAATCAAGTGCAGTACCATAAGTGGTTCGCGAGATAATGTAGGCAAAACATACCTGCGTAGGTATGCAGTAAATAAAGAGGGGTTGATTCGATTTTGGGGGACATGGAAATATGCAAAAATTTTAAGTTCATATTAAAATACACCCTTCTGGGAAGTTAAATAGTATAATTAAATACAATATTATTTAATTATTAAAGCATGCTGATTGTTTTCTTCTCCATATTTGTGCCTTTTTTGTCCCATTTTTCAAACTGAAATTAACAACTGATACGGGGTACAATTATTGGCAGTCTCTAAAATACAATTATTGGCAGTGCCAATAACTGATGCCTCATAGCACGAATCATTGGCACCCCCCTGCCAATAATTAAACCACAACTTTATATTGGACCAATTATTGGCACCCCTGTTTTAACAATTAAAAAAAATTTGTTTACAAAAAAACAACTGAAAATATTTAATTTATTATATTTCCACATTTAAAAAAATAAATATTCATCCAAAAACTTTAAAAAAATTGAAAAACGGACAGTTACAAAATTTAGTCTCCTTAGCGGGAACACTGTACTTTTAGCGCTTTTTTTACGAATTTATAACGACTTTACTATTTTACTGATAAAAATAAAATGAGATTGAAATATTTCTCAATAAAAAGTCAGAATTGTAGAAAATTGATAAAGCTTATGATAAAACATGATTTTAAGTTCCTAGGTATAGTAGTTTTTTGTAAATTCTTAATTTCATGAGGGGTGCAAATAGTTAGTACAAAAATTGGGGGTGCCAACCATTGTACCCGTTACGCTACGTTCCAAATAATTATGTAAGATTGACCAAGGAAGCTAAGGTAAATCAACCATTACATGAAACTGAAGCTCCAAATTTTGACTTTTTTAAAAACTAGAGAAAAGAAATTCTTAAAATACCATTCTGTCAGACCAGGAAAAAAAGCCAATGACCCCTGTGTTACAGATGTTAAATCGTTCCGATATTTTCAGGGTATACTATTTCCTATAAATTGAATTTTAACGATCAATACGAGATATTACCCATTAGACTCAGTAAAGTTGTTATGACGGATATAATTTTTGAACAACTTCACCCATTTCCGCTTAAGATATCTAAAAAAGAATATGACCACCTTCAGGAAATTAAAGCTGTCATTCCAAGAGACATTTGGCCGTGTTATGACTCACTGAAGGAAGAATGATTTGAAGACTGATTTTAAATAATCGAAGAATTACAAACCACGTGGCACGTATGTTTCCTTAAAAAATTGAAGGATGTAAAATTCAGAACAAAAATGGTATTTTACCATGAAGATTGGCCTAACTAGTGTTTTGATAAATATTTGTATTTATTTTCCATTCTCTACTCTTTTTAAAACGGTTTTTTATCGAATCTGAAAAACACCCCAAAAGTTCTTACGAGGTCCTTCCGGAGAACCAGCGATATGTATTTAGGTATCAGAGCAAAAAAAAAAAGTTACGTCCTGTAGAGACAAGAAAAAAAGAAATCCTTCCTGTCGTTAAATCTGAAAACTCTGTTGTTTAAGAAAACCTAATTTGCCACGTGTCGTCGCTTTATTTTCTCTGTCTGTCCAAATCAATTTATCCACCTTCACTTTATTAAGCCAAACAAATTTAAGCGAAAAAGTGAATATTTTATTAATTTACATAAAAGAAAAAGAAATCTAACAAGACACCGCACGTTAACTCGGAAAATATCAAGGTTTCAAGGACAAGTCTGTGTAACTTTCCAATCTCGATACAAACTCGGAACAACATTGTCATGTAAAACACAACAAATTATCGAAAAAGACTGGAAAAAATGTATCCTGGTAACAGGAAGAGAAAAAAAAAGTACAAATTCCTGGTAAAAATACCAAAATCGTGATTTCTTTGAAGTCCTGATGGTGTTCATAGTGCGTGATTGCCTAAGTGTTAGCGGAAATGTCTTTTCGAGTCGAAACATTTCGTCGGTGATGGCATGGCGGAAAGCGACAATTTGGGGTCGAAGAGTGGAGGGTGGAGCTAACGAAAAATTTGACTGTGATTTTTTGTTTGCCATGCCTTGGCTTGACATGCTACAAGAAAAAAAAAAAAAACAAACCATCATTATCGAAACCGACAGGCAATCTCGGCTGTGAGAGCTTAAAGTGTGACTATGAATTTGAAGGACACGAACACGAATTCGATTTCAAAGTACATCTCAAGTTCTCAACTACACAACGACGAGGACGACAACAACGATGACAGCAGTATCGTCGTCGTCGGCACCAGTGGCGTCTGACTCACTAACTAAAAGAGAAAGAGAGACGGGTGTTAAATTGACTCGGTTTCGAAATAAGTGCGTGACATGGAAAGACGATATCTAAATACATTTTAACCATTTTTTTTTTCTGTAAGGTTTTTATCAACAATATTTGTTGGTAAATGATTTTCAAAGCAGTCGCGAAGAGTGTTTTTTTATCCTCTTCTTTTCTAGGGGATGGAGATTTTTTGATTTTTCTTTTTTCTTTAAAAAAAGAAAACAAAAGATTTTCATGCGTTTAAGCCATGGCAACAGTTTGAAGTTATTAAAATAAGTGCGTGTACGTGGTGGGATTCTTTTTAAAAGAAATCGAAGAAGTGATGGTGACTCTTAAGACAGTAATGAGAAACTCTTGTGGAAATTTTACTGTCACAGAAGGTTGCTTAGTATCATCATTTGCAAAGTCTTTACTATGGAAGGATTTTGAACCGCCTGCTCTCAGGCAACGGTTTCTAATTTTAATTCAAAACTCGTGCTAAGAGTAAGAGTTTGAGTGGATTCATAGAAATTTGAATTTCTTGAAGTTTTTCTGTAATAAACACACACCTGTTTACATCACTGAAATACTGTTCAGATTTGACAACACATACCAGGTTTTTCGACGAGATAGATACAATCAATCTGATTCAGATACTGTAGGTGGGGGCCTATTGATTGCAGTTAGAACTACACTTATGCGTTCGCTAGTTAATGACTTTCTGCAGTCCTTCTTAGAACTACTTTGCGTATCTAAAGGTAAAAATGTTTTCTGGTTTTCTTTATATTATCGTAACATATATCCCATCTAACTCAATCTACGAAATCTATGAAAATCTGATCAGCTCCATCGAGACTATTTATGAAATGATGGATAGAAATGATGAAATTGTTGTTTTAGGAGACTTCAATCTTCCCAATTTGGAATGGTGTAGGTCAACTGATGAAAATGACAATTTCTTTATTCCTGTTAATATGCCCAGAATACGAGCGAATTTTGTTTAATTGATGGAATGGCCTCTCTTGACTTAAATCAGCTCAATGGAATCAGAAATGATAATGAAAGAGTGCTGGATTTGGTCTTTTTCTCAGACATACTGAATTCGGATACAGCTGTCATTACAAGTGACTCGAAACTTGTTCATGAAGATCGTCACCACCCGGTTATCACCATTTCTTTGAATTTATGCATATCTTATGTACTAAATGCTAGTAACAATCATCTTAAATTTGATTTAAAAAAATGTAATTTCAAACATCTTTCTGATTTATTGCTTAACCAAAATTGGGATTCAATATTTTTAAATTTATGTTTGGATGAAATGACCCTGAAATTTTATGAAATTTTATTTGACTGCTTTTTAGAAACTGTACCACTTAAGAAAAAAGAATTTACGTGTTCTGAAGTGCCATGGTTTAATTCACATCTAAAATCATTAAAAAATAAACGCAATAAGGCATGGTTAAAATATAATCTACATTGAGATGATGAGACATTTAGAACCTATCAATTTCTTCACTGTGAGTTTGTGACCTGTTCAAACTAACGGGTGATTTTTTAGCTGGTTTGGTTTTGGCAACACTAGTTTTGACAGCTGACGTGTGTTTAGTACCTTGTGTCACTGTCAAACAGCTTCAGTTTGGTTTGCAATTTAATTTGGATCGTCTTACAAATGACCAACGCTTGCAAATTATTGAATTTTACTATCCAAATTCGTGCTCGGTTCGCAATGTTCATCGCGCGCTGCTTCCATTTTATGGTTGGCATTCTCGACTTTCTGAGCAGTCTATTCGGAAGTTTGTGACCAAATTTCGCACCAAATTTACTTTGTTGGACATTAAACCACCAACACGTTTACGTACTGTGCGTAGTGATGAAAATATTGCGGCCGTATCAGCTAGTGTGACAGAAGACCGCGAAATGTGGATTCGGCGCCGTTCCCAGCAGTTAGGCCTTTGTTACAGCACTACGTGGAAAATTTTGCAGAAGGATTTGGACGTAAAGCCTTTTAAGATACAGCTGGTGCAAGAACTAAAGCCAGCCGACCTACCACAACGCCGAATTTTTGTTGAATGGGCTCTTGGAAAGCTGGCTGAGGATCCGCTTTTTTATCGAAAAATTGTGTTCAGCGATGAGGCTCATTTTTGGTTGAATGGGTACGTAAATAAGCAAAATTGCCGCATTTGGAGTGAAGATCAGCCAGAAGCATTGCAACAGCTACCAATGCATTACGAAAAAGCCACTGTTTGGTGCGGTTTATGGGCCGGTGGCATTATTGGGCCATATTTCTTCAAAGATGATGCGAATCGCAGCGTTACTGTCAATGATGAACGCTACCGAGCGATGATAACAAACTTTTTTTTGACCGAAATGAAAGTTCTTGACTTGTATGATATGTGGTTTCAACAAGACTGTGCCACATGCCACACAGCACGCGAAACAATGGCGCAATTGCGAGGCGAGTTTGGTGAACAGTTAATTTCACGTTTCGGGCCGGTCAACTGGCCGCCTAGATCGTGCGATTTGACACCATTAGACTATTTTTTTTTTGGGGTATGTCAAGGCTAATGTCTATAGGGACGCTTCGATTGACGCACTGGAAGCCAACATCCATGCAATCATTCGTGAGATACCGGCCGATATGTGTGAAAGAGTATGCCAAAATTGGACTCAGCGGATGGGCTACCTGAGACGCAGCCGCGGTCAACATTTGCATGAAATTATCTTTAAACATTAAATAGCAAGGTTCAAACTATCGATTCAAATAAATAATTCATTCAGTTTTTCGAATTTTTTCTGTTAAAAAAAAAAGAAAGTTCTAAACCTCTTAAAAAATCACCTTTTATCTTTACTGTGAATTTATTTCTAAAACAGAATCTGAAATCAAATCGAACCCCAATCTTTTCTGGAATTATGTGAAAAAGAAGAGAAAATTCGACGGTTACCCAGCATCAATGAAGTTTGAAAACTCATCCAGTCACTCTCCAGAGACTATTTCGAATATGTTTGCTGTTTATTTTATAAGTGCCTTTGAAGACTTTCTTCCAACAGACACTTTTTCTTTAATTAACTTCGCAATTTCTGAAGAGTCTATTAAAACTAACATCTTGAAACTTGACGACTGCTTTAATTCTGTGTCCTACTTATCCTACCCGTTATTTCTTCTTTTCAATGAGTCATTAAAGTGTTGTACATTTCCAGATTTTTGGAAATATTCTCATCTTATTGCAATTTATAAAAAGGGTCCTAGGGACTTAATAACAAATAATCGTCCTATTGCCAAGCTTTCCGCTATTCCTAAATTGTTTGAGTCAATTGTTTGCGATATCCTGTCTTTTAACTGTTCTTCCTTTATATGTGACAATCAACATGGTTTTGTTAAAAAAGTCTACAATCACTAATCTATTGAACTTTTCTACTCATTGTTTAGATGTATTCGTTGACTGTGAGTTCACCGACTTCAGCAAAGCGTTTGATAAGCTTAATCACGCAATTCTTTTAATTAAACTTAATAAGTATGGACTTAGCAATCGTTTTGTACTGTGGATATCGTCATATCTTAGAAAAAGAGTCTGTAGTGTATTGTTTAAAAATAAATGTTCTCATCAATTTATTATCAATTCTGGAGTACCACAAGGGAGTCATCTCGGTCCCCTTCTTTTTATATTATTCATTAATGACCTTCCTTCTATATTTAAAAACTCGATGACATTAATCTACACTGACTACGTCAAAAATTTTTCGATCAATTAATAGTATCACTGATTGTGAACTTCTTCAAGACGATCTACAGAGATTTTGGGAATGGTAGAACAATAATCATTTGACTTCATATATAGACAAGTGTAAGACAATGAGTTTTACACGCAAACAGAACTTATTTATTTTTGACTACGCGTTGAATTCGTCACTTTTCTGTAGTATATCTAGTTTTTTCTGATCTTGGAATAATGTTAGATTCAAAACTAACATTCACTGACCATTATAATGATATTATAAAAAAAGCAAATAAAACACTTGGTTTCGTCGAAAGGTTTTCTCATGAATTTCGTGATCCATATGTTATTAAAACTCTTTTTATATCTTTTGTAAGGCCTATCCTTGAATACGGTTGTGTTGTTTGGGCACCTTACCACTGCATACATATGAAGAAAATTTAAAGTATTCAGTACTAACAGACTTAATTGATAAACCTTCTAACTCTGGTCACAGAGAATATTTGAAATTTTGTTTCATTAATGGGCTCATGGATCTATTTTGTCTCCAAATAGCTATGCTTTGTAGATTGAATTTCAACACAAGCCGAACTAGTCTGAGAAGAAATATAAATGTTTGTCCCATTTTTTGCAGAACAAACTATGGCACAAACAGTCCTCTAAATCAGTTAGTAAGAAAGTAAAAGGTGATTTTTTAAGAGGTTTAGAACTTTCTTTTTTTTTTAACAGAAAAAATTCGAAAAACTGAATGAATTATTTATTTGAATCGATAGTTTGAACCTTGCTATTTAATGTTTAAAGATAATTTCATGCAAGTGTTGACCGCGGCTGCGTCTCAGGTAGCCCATCCGCTGAGTCCAATTTTGGCATACTCTTTCACACATATCGGCCGGTATCTCACGAATGAATGCATGGATGTTGACTTCCAGTGCGTCAATCGAAGCGGGCTTGTCCCTATAGACATTAGCCTTGACATACCCCCCAAAAAAAATAGTCTAATGGTGTCAAATCGCACGATCTAGGCGGCCAAACTCGCCTCGCAATTGCGCCATTGTTTCGCATGCTGTGTGGCATGTGGCACCGTCTTGTTGAAACCACATTTCATGTAAGTCAAGAACTTCCATTTCGGGCAAACAAAAGTTTGTTATCATCGCTCGGTAGCGTTCACCATTGACAGTAACGCTGCGATTCGCATCATCTTTGAAGAAATATGGCCCAATAATGCCACCGGCCCATAAACCGCACCAAACAGTGGCTTGAATGTACTTTACACCAAAGTTGTTCTGCCACGGTGTACGGTGTGTCGTACGCTTTGTTACCGCGTTAACGCTCCGCTCAAACCGGCGGATCTAGCACGCTAAACTGTGGTAATCTGATAAAAAAAACCCCCCATACAGTTCCGATTACAGATATCCCTGTTCGGGCGAAGCTAACTGCGTGACCTTCAGTTGTAGGTACGTA
>CAKKXW010000004.1:68599673-68610875 GCA_920937365.1 Sphaerophoria rueppellii | reverse complement strand
TGCGAAAGCCGTACTGCCGGTCATTAAGAAGCTTTCGGTCTTCGAGATATTTCTTGAGCTGATAATTTATCAGCGTTTCCATGACCTTAGAAAGAAGGGACGTAAGTGCAATCGGACGATAATTGGAGGGAGAAGAAGATTCGCCTTTTTTTGGAATAGGCTGGACAAATGCTGTTTTCCAACTGCTCAGAACGAGCCCAGAAGAATAGGATAGATGGAAAAGCTTACGCAAGGGTTTTTCCAGCGTGGAAGAACACCTCTTCAGAATAATAGCGGGGATACCATCCGGACCAGCGGACTTATGTATGTTGAGATCTTTAAGGACTCTCGCCACAGCACGAGTGCGGAAGAAGATTTGTCCCATGGAATCATTGACGCGCTCAAGAGCTGGAGGAGTCATGACACTCTCTGGCAGCGAAGAGTTGGTGGCGAACTGCCTAGCAATAAGGTTAGCTTTCGCGAGAGAGCTAACAACTGGAGTGTCATTGTCGACGAGCGTAGGGACAGAGGAAGAAGAAGAATTCTTCATGTTTTTTACAAATGACCAAACATTTTTACTGCCTTTGGGACATTGCAGTATTTTTTTGCCTTAATTTTTGGTCATGTAAAAACTTGGTCCTCCAAATATGGGCATTGCAGGCCTTCCTGGCTTGTTTAAACTTGTTCCGGTTTTCCTCAGATGGGTTGGCTCTAAAATACCGGAATCTTACTTCTTTTTCCCTGATAACCTTTTTACAGCTTGAATCAAACCATGACTTTTCCTTGGGTTTGATGCTTTTAACCCTATTCGTATTAAAAGTTTTCGTTCCCAAAACAATCATATTAGTAATCATATCTCCGCTGGAGTCTACGTCACTATTAAGGAACTAGTCGAGAGTATTTTCTGCTTGGCAATTAATGTCCGATATTCGAGTAGGCTCATTGGCAAGCTGAGTAGGGTGGTTAAACTCAGCAAAGATCTCAGCACACATTCCTTCGGGTGTTGTCTGGCCCGAATGGAGAAGCCACGAAGAGTTGTGTACATTGAAATCGCCTGTAATAACGATTAAAGTGTGATGATTATAGGGATACAATTCTATGAATCGAGTCTTGATAAAAAAAAGAAGGTCGAAGAAGTATGTATACTTTCATGGCTTAAACTAACCAGTTCTCTATGTAAATCATTTATTTTTGCTTTGAAGTTTTGGGATTTGAGCTGGGCTTGAAAGAAAAGTTACAACTGAAATTTGATGGTAGGAGGTATCTACGAAAATTCTAAATCAACATTCCTCAAAAAAAGAAAAATAAACACCCCCCCCTCTACTTTAAAGTCCGCAAGGGTAAAAAGTATAATGCTAAGGCATCCATGTCTTATCAAATTCTTATTTTCAAAAGCTTCTCGCTGAATGAAACATTTCCTATTAATAGCACCTCCATTATGTAAACAGACTTCCTTCACCTGAATTCCATTAAAAAACTTTCATTAACGGCTGTGAAGTCATGTCCTTGAGACTTTCAAGCAATTGCATGACTCAGAACCCAAGCCAAACCCTATTTTAGCACTATCATCCCACATCATCGAATCTTTTGTTTTCCCTCGTTTCATCATTTTCAAATAAAGTCTACTTTCAGCTGCCAAAAAGATGTACAATGTAAACATGTCTCAGACCTTGTACATACAATCCCTATAAAATATCCTTTTTGCATTTTAAAAAGCTTGTCTATACATATATATTTTTCTTCATCTTCGTTTCGTTCATTCGTTCAGTCGCTTTATTGTAGTTTCGTTTTGTTTGTTTGGTGATGAAAAATCCTTGAGCACGCTTCATATCACATTTTTGAAAATGTGTTATCCTGTTTTGTATCATAATTTATTCCTTAAAGCAGATCCTTGCAAAGCTCATAGCACCAAAACCCCCCACTTCGAGGTGTCAGGGTGTGAGGTTATTTCGTTTTGTAAGGTGTGTCTAACTCACCCGACCGAAATAGACACAAAATCAAGATGAGAAATAGTCTTTTTTTTCTGAGCACCATGAAGTAGAAGAAAAATCTACCCAAGGAGAACAACATCAGGATAAGACTAAAGACATAAACGTGAATCCTTGTTTGCTCGAAGTATAGTTGCGTAGTTATGAGATAATCACACAGCAAACAAATAAACCGAACGAATAAAGACCCGGGATAACAAATGAAATTTAGGCTAAGAGGTGTACCTATAACGTATAGGTAAGGCATCCTATTCCAGAGCCAGAGTCGGTGCCATTAGAGAGAGAGAGAGCTTAACATTATCTAAAGGTATTATTACAAGTACCTATGTAGAGAAGTGAGGAAGATGATGATGACGATGATGGTTATGTTGGTGCAGGTGGCGATGGCGGTGTGGTGGTGTATATTGTGCGGGTCTTGTCAATTTTGCAGAGAGGTGTGCAGAATTTTGATGGTAATTTATGCAAGTTCCAGAGGCTGTTTTCTTATCTGGGACTTTTAAGATATGCGGGTAATAATTTTAGTTAATGCTTTTGAGTTTACAAATGAGTAAAAAAGCAATAAGAATAAGCTGGCCAAGGTCGGTCCGGATACGAATAGGGGTCGATAGAGCGTTCAGTGGGTCGATCTTTCAGTTCGTGATATCAAGTCATGCAGATTGACGGGGTGTGGTCATTTTTGTCCTTAAAAAAATGTTTGGCTATTCATTTTATTTTTAATCTTGCAGATGGTATCAATCTAGATCTCTCTGAATATTTTTTAAGCGTTTATTTTCTTCAAAATGATTACGAAGATAAGAGAATTCAAAAATTCTTTCAAACCAACAATATCGTGTCGTGTGCAAATATTTTGGTCAATTTGCAACCCTCTCCTCTCCACAATATCCGCAAAAATAAAAACAATGCAGCTTGTTGATTTCATGAGTGTCCCACATGCCTTTTATGGTAGGTATCCCTTTTTCTGTGTAGAGCAAAAGGGAAAAAAATGAGGTCACGTAACAGAACACTCTTGGTCTCTTGCACATCCTCCCGCACACAAAATACCAGCAACACTCTCTAAACTAAGCATACACGTAGTACCGTCAAAGTACCTTGAATGCTCATATATTTCATGCAAACTGCAGAAGGAACCACCACATGACACGACACACAGTGGAAATAGCTTTCCAAAAAATGTCAGAGAAAAAAAAAGAAATGTACATACGAAATGAACTCGACTACTCTGGCGCTGGTGTTTATGCCATAGCCGTCGTTCTACATGTCCTCAACACTAAACTTCTGTCAAAATAACCTGCTCTCGTCGAAAAATGGAAGGCAATTGCGGTGAAAGAAACAGGGAGAGAAAAGTACAACGTCATATCCCACTTCTGACACTTTGTAACGTTTCCTTACAAATCGTTTCTAATGCACGAAATTACTTTGTCTTGTCATCAAAGCAAAAGAACCAACAAAAAAAAAGAGGCAACCAACTACTCGCATTTATTTTATGGTTCTATGTATATGTGGTGGGCACTGGGCGCTTTTGCTGCTCACAGGATATAAAAGCTGCAAAACCAGAAGAAGGGTGAAAATGTTATTTTGGGCTAAGAGGTCTCGTCTCGTTTATTCTCATCGTCGTCATCGTCGTCGTCGTTGAGAATATGTAGGTATGTTTTTTCTTTCTTGTCTTGAGAGTTTTTTGAAAAGCGGAAGAGCTACTAAAGTAGGGGCGGACACGAACATGAATGTTGAGCTTCAAAGCATGAGCATGGCTTATGGAATAATTGGTAGGAGTGGTACTTTCGTGTTCTACCAATTTTCGTTTTTGGACAATTTTGTCGGTGTTCGTTGTTTTATTTTTCAACTTTTCCGTTAGTTGCCTTTTATTTTGTCCAATTTCATGATG
Organism: Sphaerophoria rueppellii; assembly: GCA_920937365.1. Taxonomy (NCBI): domain Eukaryota; kingdom Metazoa; phylum Arthropoda; class Insecta; order Diptera; family Syrphidae; genus Sphaerophoria; species Sphaerophoria rueppellii. Next base: position 68,607,026 of record CAKKXW010000004.1, on the reverse strand, counting down.
GCTCACTAATTTGGAGGTCCACATAAAACTGGCAAAGACAAAATGGTTGAAATGTTGGCCAACACAGAGCGGCCCGAGAGGCTATTTGAAATAGAATATTAAAGGTTTCTCTTACTATTTTTGTAGAATCATGTGCCACAGAGGAAATTGTAAATGGCAAAGAAGAGGAAAAACGAAATTCATATATGGTTCGGTCCAGACACACAGATTTTTGGTCAAAGTGCAAATCGGAAGCCAGAAAATGTCATAAACAGATTTTGGACAATTTTCAAATCGACCGGCCATATAGTGAGCATATGATGTGCTTGTCGGGGTGTCAGTGCATGGGTTTGTGTAGTTTATTTACACATAAAGCAGGACTCGAGGCAGGAACACCAAAAGTCATTTATTAAGTTTTTCATGGTTTCGTTTTTATTCATCTGAAAGATGACATAGGTTTGCGCTGGTGCAGAAGGACATTGCGCCAGTGGGAATTGAAATGGAAGACACATTACCATTGACGACACCAAAGGGAATATGTAAAATTTTAAGCTTTTTTATATTTCACTTGCACACAGGGAAGTTTGTGGTTTTTTGAGCTTCTACCAAGGACGGTGATGATAATGGTAGTGATGAGGAATTTGAGGAGAAATCAAGGAAGTGGATATTTCTCATAATTGCATTGACATCAGTGCTTCTTCAGGTTGAGAGAAGTCTACGTATGGTTTCCATTCGATGGAAAATCTCGTAACCCAATTCGAAGAAACTTTTTTACTTTTTAGTTTAAAATTAATAAAAGGACAAAAGCTGCTCGTGAGCTCTACGACCGAAAGAGGAGAGAGTAATGCCGGCTTCTCAGGAGAAAGAAGAGAGAACATGAGAAGCGTCAGATCGAGGATGTTCAGGGAGACAACAGCAGGAATGAAGTTCGGAGGTTTTATCAAAAGGTTATACAGCTGGCGCAAGGTCATCGAGCTAGAACAGATGCCTGCAGGGATAAACAAGGGAATATCATAATAGGATCGCAGTCAATGCTGGGGATTTGGAAAGACCACTTCTGTAGACAGTATTATGGACACGACGAATAAAACACCACCGTCAGAAAAGTGCCTTTCCTCGGACACTATGGTAGCCAACAATTCCATGGACCTGACCTAGAAAAAGTGAAAACCGCAATATCACGGCTGAAATACAACAAAGCCGCTGGAGCAGATGGACTAGCTGCTGAGTTGTGCAAAGCAGCAGGCGACGAGCTAGATAGGTGCATGTACCAAATCATCTGTAAGATATGGTCAGAGGAATGCATGCCCGATGAATGGAATCTCAGCATTGTTTGCCCGATCCTGAAAAAGGGAGATCCTCTAAACTGCGCCAGCTATAGAGGAATAAGTCTACTAAACATCGCCTACAAGAGCCTCTCTGCCGTAATATGTGAACGTCTGAAGCCTTTCGTCAACAATCTGATTGGTCCTTATCAATGTGGCTTCAGGCCAGGAAAGTCAACCATCGGACAAATTTTCACGTTGCGGCAGATCCTGGAAAAGACCTATGAACTCAAAATCGATACCCACCACCTTTTCATCGATTTTAAGGCCGAGTATGACAGCATCTACAGAGACGAACTGTACAAGGCTATGTCTAGTTTTGGCATCACTGCCAAGCTCGTTCGCTTGTGCAAAATGACGATAGAGAACTCAAGCTGCTCCATCAAGGTTGGCAACGAGCTTCCGGAATCTTTCATTGTCAAAAAGGGATTAAGACAAAGCGATGCAATATTGTGCGATTTCTTTAACATCGTTCTTGAGAAGATAGTGCAGAAGTCCACCGTCAACACCAGAAGCACTATCTTCCAAAAATCTGTTCAATTTCTCGCGTACGTCGATGATATTGATATAATGGGAAGAACACAGCGTGATGTCAATGGCGCCTTTGTGAGAATTGAGACAGAAGCGGCAAAAATGGGTTTAGCGGTAAATGAGGGAAAAACGAAGTATATGCTGTCTTCGAGGAAGGACACCCAACACCGACGGCTCGGACGAAACGTCACAATAGACGCATATAACTTCGAGATAGTAGAGGAGTTTGTCTACCTAGGCTGCGCTATAAACACGGGCAATAACACCAGCGCCGAGATCAGACGAAGAACAACTCTTGCTAATCGCTGTTTCTTTGGGCTAAGAAAGCAATTGATTGGAAAAGCCAGCAACTAAGGTAAAACTGCCAGCCAGCAACTAAGGTAAAACTGTACAACACACTGTTACGAATTTTTGCCAATTTTTAAAGTAAGGTCACTGCGGCGTATACGCACCAAAAAATTAATAAATAAATAAATATAGATATTTATACATATAAAAAGATGTTTCAGCAGAGAAAACTAAAGAAAATAATATTGATTAATTAGAAATTGCTTAGGAAATAACTGGTCTAACGATATTTTGATTAAATGGCTACGCGGTGCGATTCGAACTCGAAGTTCGAAGCTTTGATTTCGCTCAGGAAGCAGTCCTGTCAACCTTCGTAAGTGGCCATGAATCGCAGTCATTGCCATTGAATTGGTCTTTTCCATTTCAACCACCAAGTCGGAAAGATCTCTGCTCCTAAGAGTAAGATTCTGTTCAATTACAGAATTATCGAAAATTCGTCCCGCTTTATTTTTGTGTGGAAAAATTCAAGGTCCTAGTAAGTCTTATTCTTCTCACTTGTGAAACAAATCGGTTCAGTTTCGGGCATAACGAAAAAGAAATATAAAAAAAAGGAAGAAAAAAGGTTGCTGCAACCAGATCTAGGATTTTCATTAATAACCCCATTGTATCAGGCTTCCCTGATCAATTCTTGTGTGGAAACTAGAGTCCACGAGAACTTGCATTCCAACACGTGCAGGTAAAGCCAGGCTCATCAAGAAGGCTTTAGGTCCACCACGTGTGCCTGGAAGAGTGCTCAATACGAAGGCCAAGTTAAACAATTGAGTAGTCTGGGATTGTCGGAGTTCTACTCTCAATACCAGCTACTCTCCATTAAGCTGCAAATTAATAGTAATCGCCGCTAACGGCATCTCTTCAAGCTGGATGAAAGGAGACTTACAACTCAGCCATCGAGAAGTAGTTGATTGAGGACTGCCCAAGAAGTAGTCGACTCAAACCACGCAGTGATTTAAGTAAATTAAGAAAAAAAAATCAGGCTTATCCGAATATAAAAATAAATAAATTGAAAGGAAAAGTGCATGAATGGGTAAAGAAAGTTGATTAAATTAGCTATAAAACGTAAAGAAAAGCATTAGCATTAAGTTTAAAAGAGAATAAGAAAATTTGAATGATTTGTGAAAGGCATGAAAGAGAAAGAAATATTGTGAGAAGTAAGAGGAAAGAGAAAGGAAGTGTAAGTGAGGTAAAGTGATAGTTTGGACGCGAACATCAACATTGTCGACCTGCTCTAAAAGTGAGCAAACCACAGTTGGACATTGTGAACACTTTTTTCCTCATCGGTCATCGGTAAGTCTCTTTATAGAAAAATGCATTAATTGTTTATTTATAACGGGCCAATCTACTGCTATTTTGTTTACATATTTTTTTTCGCTTATCTTCAAAAATAATTTACGTTAATAATTAAGCAATGAGCAAGAAGAACAAATCATATTCTAATCTGTCGCATGCACTTTCAAAAAAAAACATAACATTTACATTAATTGGATATACACTTCTTAAACATTAACGAAATGACAACATTTCGATAAAAAAAGATCTATATATAAGATGAAGTATAGAGTTCATAGTTTGAATAAATGATGTTTGTACAAATTTACAACATGTTTTAGATTGTAGCAAATGGATGTGAGTGGGGAAGATTGTGTCGCATGTGTAAGCAAAGTGGTGTAAGGTAGTTTGATTTCAAATCAGGAGCAGCTTATCAACCATCAGAGTGCGCGAGCCGTCAAGGCGTCCTTAACGATGATTCGGGAGGGAATCAGCACTCCGAGTGGCTATCCATCTGTCACTCAAACAAAATTGATGAGAAGAAAAGATGTCCGTCCGCAGTCCATATGTTCAGTTAAAAATCTTGGTATGATTAATATTTTCCTGTTACGATCGTCCATCAAGGAACCAGAACCACCCCGTTCCGACGCACCTAGCCCGGCTCACGCAAGCATACCAAGTAAGGTTCCCGCGATAGATAGAGAGATACGTCTCGCGTAGCAACACCCATCATCCTAGTCCTGCTTTACGGTGCAGAAGCATGGACTTTGACAAAATCGGATGAAAGTACCTAAGGCTGTTTCGAAAGGAAAGTTGTTGGGGTCATCTTCGACCCCGTGTGCATTGAAGGGGGAATGACGAAGAAGATGTAACAGCGAACTTTACGGGTTGTAACACAAAATGGGCATAGCCAAAAGGGTCAAGGCCCAGAGACTCAGACGGCTCGGTTATTTAGAGCGGATATACACCAATGCTCTAGCCTGGAAAGCCTTCGACACTATTTCCAACGGACGTAGGACGAGAGGAAGACCGCGACTCAGGTGGCGCACTCAAGTGGAAGAGGACCTCAATCAACTGTTGATTGAGGCCCAAGTAGATAAAGGACTGTAGCGCCACCTTAAGTAAGTAAGTAAGTAAGTAAGTTTAAAATTAATATGGTCACGTTTCGACTCAATCAATAGACATCCATAGTTGATCCTATCACGACGAAAAAATCTTTTGAAAGGGTACGTATTTAATAACTTAACAGACATTTGAAATGGAATTTTTTCAAAATAAAATCAAAAATATTCTATTTCAACTTAATTCATCGATTGGACATTAAAAGTCGTAAGGAATTTTTTAAGACTTTTATAATCCTATCACTGTGTGCGCTCTTCTCCACTTAAATTCTAGAGCCATTCAACCAAAGTGACTATTAAGTCAATTGTAACAATAAAAAATCCGAAAGCTATGAAGAAGAAAAGCCATTTGACATAAAATTTAAGTACTGACCCTCTTGAAATAGGCTCCATATGTTTAAAAAAAAAACCCTTTCCGCTCTATTTTTCTCCATAAGGCTTACATCTGCTTTAACTGTTGTATATAACTCGATTACTTTTAATGCAGGTTTTTCGACTTTGGTAAAATAAAATAAAACCCATAACCCATGAACCAAAGGGTTTGGTTTGTTCACACATACACTCCTCGAACTTGAATTCTCGAATATCATAAATGTTAAAAGAAAAGCCTATGCCAAACCAGAATATATACTCAGACAAGATTTAAATTTTAAGTATAGTCTTACCCTTTCAAGGTATTTGATGATGATTCTTGGGTAAAAAGGCGAATATTTTAGCTCACCTCAGGCTCCTCAGAGAGTTAAACGAGTGGGTTGCAAGTTTATGCGTAAGGATTTACGAGAGAGAAAATAATGCAAAAGGCAATAAAGTGTTTTACCTTCTCAACAATACAATAGCCATAAAGTTTACCCCCACCACCAAAATTTTAAGCAGCGACAACCAAAAAAAAAAATTACGTTTTGCTTCTTAAAGCACCTCTGCGTGTGCTTAATTCTGACAGTTTATATTAACAAAAGAGCAATCAAAGTTGGTCGGCTTAAATACATAAAACACTAGCGCTGTGCAGTGGCGAATAAGGAAAGTACCTACTTAACTTTGTGGAATTTATAAACATAAATTTTAATAAGACTGAGTTTTGGTTTTATTTTAAGACTCTGTGGCCATGTGTGAGGTGATTGCAAGATAATCGCTGATTTGATTAAGAAAGTTCAGTTTATTTCAATTCTGGTAATTAGCTTAGAATAAATGGGATTCTATATGCAAAGTAGTGTTTATGGCTCCTTTTTTGATAGCCGTTTTAACTAACTTCAATTAGTAAAGAACTTAAATTTCAGAGAGCTATTTCGAAAGGTATATCTACTGTGCATAGTTGTTATTCTCTTATGTTTTTTAAGTTTTCGCCGTGACGATTAATTTCTCTAAGAATTATAATACTAGACAAAAGGAGCAAGACCTTAAATATGAGTTTCACAGCTCCTTTTTGTAGATATTAAGGCCTACTCGGCTTTTCCTGACAAAAACTTGATATACATTTGAAATCAAGCGACTAAAACAGAACAATGATTTATATTTCTGGGAGATTTTGACACCATTATTTCCTCTGAAGGTATCGGCCGTTCCCTGAGAGTGTTGAAGAATCACATCCGTCAAGTAGCAAACTAAAGATGAATAACAATTGTTAAATAAAGGAAAAACTGACTTCCTACCTAACAAAGAGAGAAGAGACGAGAAAGCATATAAACAAGAAGAAAGTTCACTCGGGCGAATGTTGGTTATTTTTCAGACAAGAAAAAAATAAAATGCGTTATCGCGTTTTTTTTTCAAGAACTTTCTGAGCAACAAAATCAGTTCGTGTGGCAAAAATTAGCAACATTTCAGCAACAAAATACTGAATTCTTACTTTTATTTACCGGGTTATGAGAGCATCATCCAGGCTAGGTGAAGAGGTGTTCTTCCACGCTGGAAAAACCCTTGCGTAAGCTTTTCCATCTATCCTATTCTTCTGGGCTCGTTCCGAGCAGTTGGAAAACAGCATTTGTCCAGCCAATCCCAAAAAAAGGCGAATCTTCTTCTCCGTCCAATTATCGTCCGATTGCACTTACGTCCCTTCTGTCTAAGGTCATGGAAACGCTGATAAACTATCAGCTCAAGAAATATCTCGAAGACCGAAAGCTTCTTAATGACCGGCAGTACGGCTTTCGCAGCAACATGTCCACTGGTGATTTGATGGTTTATCTCACCGAAAAGTGGAACAAATCTGTACACCGTTTTGGAGAAAGTAAGATTGTTGCACTTGACATTTCAATGGGATTTGATAGAGTCTGGCATCTTGCTCTTTTATCGAAAATGCGTGCCTTCGGTATCGATGAATCCCTTCTTCGTTGGATTAGAAACTTTCTTTCGAACCGTTCAATACAAGTTGTATTGGACGGATTCGAGTCTGAAACCCACAATATAAATACTGGTGTGCCCCAGGGCTCCGTTTTGTCTCCGACCCTCTTCAACATCTTTGTTAATGATCTCTTGTCTGTTACTTCTAATCCAATAAATTGTTTCGCTGACGATAGTACCCTTAGCTTCTCATATTCGTTTCCAGATTCACATCCCTCCTCTTCGGATGTGGAACTGCAACGGCGAAATATGATAAGCTCATTAAACTCTGACTTAAACAGCATTGTACAATGGGGAATTAAAAACCGTGTAGAGTTTAATGCTTCGAAAACTCAATGCTGTCTTGTATCGTTGAAGCGAGATATACCAAATTACTCGAATAGTATAAAGCGGCAACGTCAAGGTGTAGGCTTCTCCTCCCTACACTTAGACCTTTGCTTATACTCTTCGAT
>CAKKXW010000004.1:68574141-68597750 GCA_920937365.1 Sphaerophoria rueppellii | reverse complement strand
CAAAAAATGCCGCAAGATGTTTGGGTTTCTTAAGACGGTGCAAGATATTCTTCTCCCCGTCTGATCTGGCTATTATCTATAAAACCTATATCCGTCCAAAGCTTGAGTACAATTCACATCTTTGGGCTGGAGCTCCAGCTACTTACTTAAGCCTCTTGGATGGAATTCAAAAAAGAGCTGTAAGAATGATTGGTTATAGAGAGATGTAGCGTGTCTCTCCTTGTTTTATCATTACTTTTACGGAAATTGCTCTAGTGAAATAGCCAGTTGCATTCCTCCCCTCAAACAATTCGCCCGTAATAATCGCGCTTCTAGGAATGCCCATCAGTTTACCCTCGAGCCCAACTTCGGACGTACTCTCAAGTATAGGGAATCATTCTTTAGCCGTACTACGCGAATGTGGAACTCTCTTCCACACTCTGTTTTTCCCAGTCACTACAATGTTCAAGAATTTAAGACCAATGTACACCGACATCTCCTTTCCAACCACTTCCCTTCTTCCTAATGCACTCACTGTGTCTCTGGCATAAAAAGGGTATTAAAAATCCCTTAAGTGGGTGCAAATTATAAAAAAAAAAGGTAAAATTCTGTTGAAAGACCATTTCTGTCCTCCATTTCTGAAGAAAGATGATGGTACCTAAACACTAAATTCAACAAAGACTTTGAAAGTTTTAATGAAAACCTATTTTTCATACTGCAAAAAATGCATCTTGAAACCAGAACTCTCAAGTTATAATCAGGGCTTTACTTCATACAAATAGACAGAGGACAATTCTACAAATTTGTCAAACTTGACCGACATATTTGTGTTCCATAAAATATTAAGTGGTGACAATTTTGTCATTTTTATACTTATTGACAAGTTTGTCGTGACAATTTCATTATTCCTCGCGACGCACTCGTTAACTAATTCTTTTAAATTAAATAAATAAATAACATTCTTAGTATAAGTGTCTACTACATTTCCCAAGAATTTTTCTGAATTTCTACCACCAAGGTGTGAATGAATGAGTGATGTCTCTATCACCGATCATTCTCACGGCTTTTCTTTGTATACCATCCGTGAGTATAAGCCAATAGCTGCTGCACCAGCCTAAAGATTGGAATTGTACTCAAGCTTTGGACGGATATGTCTTATAGATAACAGCCAGATAAGACGGGGAGAAACATTTCTTGCATCGTCTTAAGAAACCCAAACATCTTGCGGCATTTGTGGCGACATCGCGTATATGCTCGGTCCACAAGATTTGGTCAGTGATGCACATACCGAGAATATCTAGATGTTCGGTATCGTTGATGCAAGTGCCACTAATGGACAGTGGCAAGGATGGTGTATCTCGCTTCAACAAGAAAGCATTGGGATTTCGAAGCATTAAACTCTACACGGTTTTTAATTTCCCATTGTACAATGCTGTTTAAGTCAGAGTTTAATAAGCTTATCATATTTTGCCGCTGCAGTTCGAAGAGGAGGGATGTGAGTCTGGAAACGAAGTCGAGGATCTAAGGATACTATCGTCAGCGAACATTTATATTGTGGGTTTCAGACCTGAATCCGTCCAATGCAACTTGTATTGAACGGTTCGTAAAGAAAGTTTCTAATCCAACAAAGAAGCGATTCATCTATTCCGAAGGCATTTCGATAAAAGAGCAAGATGCCAGACTTTATCAAATGCCTTTGAAATGTCAAGTGCAACAATCTTACTTTCTCCAAAACGGTGTACAGATTTGTTCCACTCTTCGGTGAGATAAACTATCAAATCACCAGATGGACCTGTTGGTGCGAAAGCCGTACTGCCTGTCGTTCAGATGCTTTCGGCCTTCGAGATATTTCCTGAGCTGATAGTTTATCAGTGTTTCCATGACCTTAGAAAGAAGAGACGTAAGTCCAATCGGACGATAATTGAAGAGAGAGGAGGATTCACCTTTTTTTGGAATAGGCTGGGCAAATGCTGTTTTCCAACTGCTCGGAACGAGCCCAGAAGAATAGGATAGATGGAAAAGCTTACGCAAGGGTTTTGCCAGCGGGGCAAAACAGTAGCGGGGATACCATCCGGACCAGCAGATTTATGTATGTTGAGATCCTTTAGGACTCTCGCCACAGCACGAGTGTGGAAGAAGACTTGTCCCATGTAATCATTGACGCGCTCAAGAACAGGCGGAGTCATGACACTCTCTAGTAGGGAAGAGTTGGCGGCAAACTCCCTAGCAAAAAGGTTAGCTTTCGCGAGAGAACTAACAACCGGAGGGTCACTGTCAACGAGCGAAGGGACCGAGGAAGAAGAAGAATTCTTCATGTTTTTTTACAAATGTAATATAGATAAACTTAAAAGAGTCCAAAGAACTGCAGGCATTGCAACTACGGGAGCAATTAGATCCTGTCCCACTGATGCACCCACTGAATCCCATTCTCGTTACCCTTCACATTCATGAAACGGTTTCCTGCGTTAAGGCTAAGAGAATCAGATATTTGGTCGTTCGGTCATATTAAGATCCCAGATCTAATACCAAGAAAAATAAAATTAGTACTTTCCAGCTACACTTTACCAAATATTAACATTGGAAAACAATTTAGGGTTGATATCCCGTCTAGAAATGACTGGAAAAGTAATAGTCCTACTAATGATTTCAACACCACTATATACACCGAGTTCCATCTTGGAGGCGGTGTCTTCTCTGTAGAACTGGGTAAAAGCAAATTCTTTAGACTACACGACAAGTGTAGTGTTATTCAGGCTGAAGTTCTAGCGATTAGGCAAACATGTAGGCTACTAAAACAAGAAGTCAAATCCGAAAGAAATACAAAAAAGGTAGCATCTTTTTATTGATAACCAAGCAGCTATATTAAGGCCTTAGACAGCTGCCTGAACAAATCTAAAATCGTTTAAGAATGCAACCAGGAACTTGTAGGTTTTAGCGAGGACATAATAATTAATCATGTCTGGGTTTCGGGTCATAGTGATATTCCGGGTAAAGAATTCGCTGAGGAACTAGCCGGGATGGGATCAAACTTTCAAGTACCTTTAGCTGAGGAAGTGAGGATTCTCTTGGGAGTTATGAAAACTGATATTCAAGATCATTTTCTTACAAAATCCATCGTAAGATGGAAAAATCTCACCACCTGCACTATCTTGAGTAGATTTGGCCTACCTATACTTACGACCAAAACCGTACAAAGGAACTTATGTTTAAATCAAGGTCAGATAGAAAAAAATAGAGTGGCGCGACAGCTCTTGAAGTGCCAAGGCCTAAGTGACTTACTTTCATCAACAATTCTCTAGGTGCGTGTGAAGAATTGAGGGATCCTACAATTTTACGCCGATTCCGAACGGCAAAGTTGAGAAGCACTTTTTTCATGACAGATGATACTCTTGTAAGTTTTTTTCAGTTCTTCGCAAGAGGCAGTGTCCGTGAAAGATGAGATAAAAACTTTAGGTCTGAGTAGGATTCGAACCCACGACGTTCTGCTTAGCAGCCAACGCACCTAACCACTAAGCTGCGGACACTACGAACCAAGGTCAGATATTGGAAGGATTATTGATATTTGTACTGGCCATTGAGTATTCATTTCAACGAGTTTTGTCGAATTTGTAGAGATATGGGGCAAAGGGAGTAGTGTCCGTATCTTAGTGGTTAGGTGCGTTGGCTGCTAAGGTCATAGATTTTATTTCATCTTACATGGGCACTGCCTCTTGCGAAGAACTGACAAAACTTCCAAGGGTATCATCTGTTATGAAAAAAATGTGCTTCCTAAATTTGCCGTTCGGAATCGGAGTTAAATTGTAGGTCCCCTCAAATCTCACACGCACCTAGAGAATTGTTGATGAGAGTAAGCCACTTTAGGCCTTGGCTCTTCAAGACCTGTCGTGCCACTCTATTTAGTTTATTTTTTTTTTTTTTGACTCTGTATGGTAAAAGCGTTGTGATGATATGTACAAAGTGTGAGCCTAAAGATGTAAAAATCAAAGGATTCCCAAACACGAAGTCTGCTGCTCGTGGTTGCTTATCTTGAAAACATACGACGAAACAGATTCGGGAAGCGGAAATAACATAGAACTACAATCGCAGCATACAAGAACAACACCAACAGCCAGAGCTGATGATAAAGTATCCCAGCATTTTGCTGAAGACCGTACGCTTAGTCTTGGATCGCTATTGGAAGTGAAAAGGATATTTGAAAAATGCAATACCATTACCTTCAACCGCATCAATCGAACGAGCTTTTTTCATACGCTACCATGATAAACTTGCCAAAAGCAAGCAAACTGTCGGACAATATGTTTGAACAAAGAGTAGTGATGAAGTCCAATCTTAGGAGCTTTAACCAATAAAAACAAAAAATTAAAAAAATTAATTGTTCTACCAAATTCTTTTTGCCTTTATTTTATTCGTTATTCATGTATTCGTTATTCGAATAACGAATAAATCGAATAAATCAAACCATTCATTATTCAAATAAATTAGGCCCAACTCAGCCTCAAAGGATTTCTCCCTCGAAACTGTGTACTTAAATCGACTCATTTTCCTCCTAACTTAAGCGGACACACAACTGTTATTAAATTTAATGGCAACATTTTCTTTGTAAAACAAACTCTCAATCTGATCGATTGAATAGTTAATGCACAAGTCGTTTCTATTTTACTTAACACTACGCTCTTGCTCTATCCAAAATCCTTGTCATTAACCTAAATATTCAAAACAAACACCAAAATCAGCTATTTGCAAATAAATTTAACATGGCGTTTGATGGCAACGTGCAAATGACAACTGCCATCAGCCTAATTAACATTTCCATGAAATAGCTCAAGCGCCGTGCTAAACATCATTTGCCATGTTTCGTGCGTGTATGAATTATGTTCATAATTGTATGTAAATTTAAGATAAATATTAGTCCAGCGAAACAAGAGTATTAGGAGAGCTTCCCAAACGTTCAATTAACCCTCTTGGGGCAATTAGAAGGCATTACAAAATATGAGTTCATTTCAAAACCTTTAATTTAATTAGATCCTTGAATACCAACAGTCAAGAATGGACTGGGAGGAAGGCGATGTGACGAAAGACTTCGACACAACTATCTTCACGGATGGTTCGAAGATGGAATGCGGTGTTGGTGCAGGTGTCTTCCGATTTTGCCAGTGTATTCAAGGCAGAATTTTCAGCGATAAGGGAAGATTGTATATCCGACAGAACCAAAATTTAGCTATACTAACGCCCAATTTCTTCATAAAGTTCTAGCTCTTAAAACTCGGTTTAGTGAAATTTTAGAACTCATTTGAGTTCTAAGTCAATTCTTCACCAAGTTCTGACGCGTTAGAATTTCGATTTAGAACTTTGTAATAGTTAGAACCTCGATAAAATTAGACCCTCGAATTCGGGCGTCTAGAGCCTTAGAACTTGGAAATTTCGTTTTTTCAAACAGCGAAATGAGTTTGCTGATTTCATATCGTACGGCGCTCGTCGACCGTTCGCTGGGTAAATTTGATATTTTACTTTGTAGCATTTGTTGGTAATGAGTTATTGTTGGTTTTTCGGTACACAAAGCTGTCAGTGGAAAATTCACGGTTCGAGACGGGGTCATTACAGTTGTTGTTAGTTTTTTTTTTTTAAACAGAGAGTATGGCAATCGTCTAAAGAAATCGTTTTGTAGACGTCGGAATCTGGTGTAATTGCATCAGAATCAACAAATGGTCACTATACTTTGCCGGTGGCGACAGCTAAAAGAAAAGCAATATCCTAAGTGCAAGTCACTCATCATAAACATTTCTGAGTGCATGTTTGAAGGATTGAGGGGTCAATTTAACGCCGATTCCGAACGGAGCGCGAAGCAATGTTTTCTTGACAGTTATGGGTACGAGTAAAGGATTTGAACTCCACGTTCTGCGTAGCAGCCAAAGCACATAACTAACACGCCACGGGCATCACAAAAATAAACATAGTTACACACATACACAAAAAATATAAGCAAAAATTCAAAAATGATGTGTATTTTGTTCTGAATTGATGGAAATATCTATTACTGCCGGGTGACTCACAAGTTTTAAAAACATGCTAGAACTAGGTTCTTAAAATAACAAGATCGAGGTCTACAGAAGTGAAGAAATGCCCGAGTTCCAAATTTTCTAAAAACTAAGTTCTAACGTTAGACCGAGATTCACTAGATCGAGTTTAAAAAGGAGTTTAGAACTTTGTGAAGAAATTGGGCGTAACAGATAGTCAGGCAGCTATTAAAGGCATTGATTCAGCTTTATCATCCTCTAAACTGGTCCAGCAATGCAAAGAAGCGCTCAAAGAACTTGATACAAGCGTCACTCTATTCTGGATACCAGGGCATAGGGGCTATGAGGGAAATGAGAAGGCAAGGCAAGGATCAGCCCTTCACAACTCACTGGCAGTGAGGAGTTGTGAGGGGCTATATCCTGACCAAATACACATCAGAAGCAAATCATAGTTGGAATAGTTTAACAAGTTGTGTTATATCTAGGAAAATCTGGCCCGCCTATAACGAACCAAAATCAATCAATTTAATTTCCAAACCAAGGCATTGTCATGCCAGAATTGTTGCTACCTGAACAGGGCATTGGCCTATAGGAGAGCATGCGGCAAAATTGGGTTTACCACATAACTCTTTCTGCCGTAGCTGAGAGAACCAGGACGAAAAAGAAACGGTCCCACACTTTCTTTGCCATTGTCTGGCCTTGGCTAGGAGGGGAGCACTATACTTAGGTAAAGATTTCTTCAACGGTATTAAGGAACTCACAGAAATCAAGATCAAAGATTTGATCTCATACTTCAATAACACAAAGTGGATTTAGCACCCCCCCCCCTCCCCCCTCTTATCTTTTCCTCACTAAATGGCACTATGGGATAATAGGCCGTAGGGTAAGAGAATAATACATTATAAAGTAGACCGATAGGGACAGCAAACGACGCCATATTTTTTCCCGCTCTCTTGACATTTCTCTTTAGTAAAGTTTTCCATTTTATCATGGAAAGGTATACGATCCAACAACGATTCGAAATTATTAATTTACTACCGACTTTCGGAGTCAGTGGTCAACACTTTAAGAGCGCTACGTACAATTTATGGTCGTCATAATCGTCCTGCCAGATCAACAATTGAGCGTCTAGTGGAATAATTTGAATCTACAGGCTCAGTACAAAATATTCCCGTGCCAGTGAGACAAAGAAGTGCCCGTAGTGTCGAGAATATTGCTGCCGCTAGCGCATCAATTGCGGAAGACCCAAATCAGTCTCTCACACGTCGTTCTCAAGCGTTGGGCACCTCTGTGACGTCGTTGTGGCGAATTTCGCGAAAAGATCTTGGCCTACATCCTTACAAGATCAAATTGACGCAAGAACTAAAGCCGCTTGATCACCAGAAAATGATTCGGATTTGCATCGAAAAACCATCTTCAGCGATGAGGCTCACTTCTGGCTGGATGGCTTCGTCAATAAGCAAAATATGCCTTATTGGTCAGGCAGCAATCCACATGTGTTTCACGAGGCACCTTTACATCCCGAAAAAATCACTGTTTGGTGCGGTTTATATGCTGGTGGTGTCATTGGGCCGCACTTCTTCCGTGATGATCAAGACCGGCACGTTACTGTGAATGGGAATCGCTAACGCTCAATGCTAACCGATTATTTTTGGAATGAATTGGACGATATGGACTTGGACAATATGTGGTTTCAACAGGACGGTGCCACATGTCACACAGCGGGCTAAACAATCGAATTATTGAGAACGAAGTTCGATGAGCGCATTATCTCCAGAAATGGACCTGTGAATTGGCCGCCTCGTTCATGCGATTTAACGTCGTTAGACTATTTCCTGTGGGGCTATGTCAAATCTATGGTTCATGCTAACAAGCCAGCGACGATTGATGAACTTCGTACGAATATCGAACGTGAAATTGCAGCAGTATCTGCCGATTTATGCTTGAAAACCGTCGAAAATTGGGTTCAGTGTCTGGACTTCTGCAAACGTGCCCGTGGTGGCCATGCAAAAGAAATCGAGTTCCATACATAATGGCATCAAATGTACTTCCACAGGAATACAGAATTTCATTGATATCCGTTTTTGTTTTATTTAAAGAAAAAAACGTTTGTAGCGTCCCTATTGAAAAACCCTTTACATAGGATTGTACATGCGGAACATCCATCATCCATAACCCATTTTTAAATCTATTTAGAATCTCACGAGGTATGGTATCAAAACGGCGCACTCTGCGCTAATTGTGTCCTACGCGTAAGTAGGATAGCCATTTCTACCTAACCTACCTACCAACAGTCACAAATAGTGACTTATAGAAGGCTTTATACTTTTTTTTCAATCATTGGGTTTTTTGTTTTCATCTATTCAATCTTAAATGACATGAGAAAGGAAAGAGAAAACAAAGATTTAAACACACACAACGAAAATCAAACACACGTCATCCAAAAAGGGGTTTCATTAAAGTCAAAGGCAACATTGAATGATTGCTTGAGTTTGGGTCTTATGGTATCAATATCATTAAACGGGCTTGACATCATAATCCCCAGAAAAATCACAGCAAAAAAAAAGAAAAAAGAAAAAATCCCAGAAGAAAAATAACTTAAGATGAAATTTCCATGCTATCCTGACATTTCTTTGGTGATTTTCATGTATTTTTTGTTCGCTTAAGCTTTCGTTTTTTTGTTTTTTGTTATGCAAACATTAAAAGACAAAAATGGAGAAATTATTGTATCGAAGCTAGAAAGAGAACCTTAATGCAAAAATAACAACCGTTATTCTGATTTATTCACTTGACAACAACATAACACAAACAAGAACAAAAATAAAAAAAATATATGAATAAAAAAACAAGGGACAAGATGGAAATATAGGCTCAAAACCAACATGTTTCTTTTGGATATTGTAATAAGATGAAGGTATAGAAGAGGGTGCTCTACGCTGAGCGTATACTCTATATATAAAACCTATATATAGGAATCAGAGCAGATGACTTTTTATGTCCTTAGTGTCGATCCAAGTTACAAGTATTTTTTCTCGTGCTTATTCGTTTTTTTTTTTTTTTTTATCAGAGAAAAATCATATTATATGTGCCATCATCACGTGCTGATCCTGATCAAAGTCAAATCCTCCAGGTTAAGTTGGAGAGTAAACAGAAAAAATCCAAAAGATTTGCCATGCTTACATAAATATCAAAATAAGAATTTCTAGGTACTACTTGATGTGATGTAAGTGAGGCAGCGGCGGCGCGGCGCGGGCAGAATGAATACTCCCATCAATAAAGTGTGTAACATATGGGTCTTACCTTTAGCTACCTTTCGTGAAACGAGTGGGCTTTCAAACTAATGGGACTATTTTTGATGGGATTTTTTTTTTTTTTTTGCTTCTTGCACGTCTACATGAAAAGCTTATTGAGAAAAAAGCTAATTAAATTTGGAAAAAAGAAAAAGAATATTTTGCAAATGTCAATAGAAATTCAAAGAAAAAATTACATCTATCAAGTCAAATTTCTCATAGAAAATTTAAGATTTTCTTTGATCCCCTTACGGTATGCATTTTTGTTCCAAGTATTTGAACCTCTTTGGGAGTGGCAGATAAAGGGCTTTCCAATAAGAGGTGTTATTTTGAATAGTCCGCTATTTCGGTAGCTGTCACTTTTGAAGCTGTCATTTTTCGACATTTGACAAGTAGAAACTACGCCATTAGTAAAAATGGAACGATAAACGCTTCAACAACGCATTGAAATTATTGAAATTCACTATAAAAATGGTGAACATTTGGCAGAGACGGTTCGTAAAACTAAAACATTTTTAGGTCGTCGTGAAGCATCTTGTCGGACAGCAATACAGAAATTGTTGGACAAATTTGAGCTGTTGGGACAAGTGAGTGATGTGAAGAATAAAACCCGTGCACGTCGTTCAAGAACAATTGAGAATATTGCTGTTGTAGCCCAAAGTGTTGAAGAAAACCCATTAGGCACTCCACAAACGTCATTACATCGTATTTTGCATATAGACTTGGGTTTAAAGGCTTATAAAGTTCAGTTAACACAAGAACTCAAGCCAGATGATCAACAACAAGGTCGTGCCTTTGCTGATTGAGTCCCTGAAATGCACGAAAATGATCCGGAATTTCATCGAAAAATCATCTTGATTGATGAGGCCCATTTCCACCTCGGAGGCTACGTCAACAAGCAAAGCTATCGCATCTTACTTACTTACTTACTTAAGGTTGCGCTACAGTCCGTTGTGGACTTGGGCCTCAATCAACAGTCCCCGCCAGCTTGCTCGGTCCTTGATTGTTGATTGAGGCCCCCTTCCACTTGAGTGCGCCACCTGAGTCGCGGTCTTCCTCTCCTCCTATGTCCCTGGCGAATAGTGTCGAAGGCTTTCCGGGCCGGAGCATTGGTGTCCATTCGCTCTAAATGCCCGAGCTATCTGAGTCTCTGAACCTTGACCCTTCTGGCTAGGTCCATGTCATTGTACAACCCGTAAAGTTCGCTGTTGTATCTTCTTCGCCATTCCCCTTCAATGCACACGGGGCCAAAGATAACCCGAAGAACTTTCCTCTCGAAACAGCCTAAGGCACTTTCATCCGATTTTGTCAGGGTCCATGCTTCTGCGCCATAGAGCAGGACTGGGATGATGAGTGTGTTGTACAGTTTTACCTTAGCTGCTCGAGAGAGAGCTTTTCCACTCAATTGCTTTCTAAGCCCAAAGAAACAGCGATTAGCAAGAGTTATTCTTCGTCTGATCTCGGCGCTGGTGTTATTGCCCGTTTTTATAGCGGAGCCTAGGTAGACAAACTCCTCTACTACCTCGAAGTTATACGTGTCTACTGTGACGTTCTGCCCGAGCCGTCGGTGTTGGGTGTCCTACCTCGAAGACAGCATATACTTCGTTTTTCCCACAGTTACCGCTTAACCCATTTTTGCCGCTTCTGTCTCAATTCTCACAAAGGTTCTTCCCATAATATCAATACCATCGGGGTACGAGAGAAGTTGAACAGATTTTTGGAAGATAGTGCCTCTGGTGTTGACGGTGGAGTTCTGCTCTATCTTCTCAAGAACGATGTTGAAGAAATCACATGACAGTGCATCGCCTTGTCTGAATCCTTTTTTGACGTCGAAAGATTCCGTAAGCTCGTTGCCAACCTTGATGGAGCAGCGTGAGTTCTCCATCGTCATTTTGCACAAGCGAACGAGCTTGGCAGGGACGCCAACACTAGACACAGCTTTGTTCAGTTCGTCTCTGTAGATGCTGTCATACGCGGCCTCGAAATCGATGAAAAGGTGGTGGGTATCGATTTAGAGTTCATAGGTTTTTTCCAGGATCTGCCGCAACGTGAAAATTTGGTCGATGGTTGACTTCCCTGGCCTGAAGCCACATTGATAAGGACCAATCAGATTGTTGACGAAAGGCTTCAGACGTTCACATATTATGGCAGAGAGGATCTTGTAGGCGATATTTAGTAGACTTATTCCTCTATAGTTGGCACAGTTTAGAGGATCTTCCTTTCTTTCATCCATTCATCGAGCATGCATTCCTCTGACCATATTTAACCGATGATTTGGTGCATGCTCCTATCTAGCTCGTCGCCTGCTGCTTTAAACAACTCAGCAGCTAGTCCAAGAGCATCCAAATAGTCGCTGTTGTTGCTCTCGGTAACAATTACCATAGTAGATGTCGCAGTTTCTCATCCTCCTTTTGCCCGGTCCATCCTATCGCATTTCCTGGATAGCGGTAATATCTGCTTTGTAGCAGTTGAGGGTCTCCGCTAACTGTTCGGCAGCACGCGGTCTATTAAGGGACCTAACTCTCCACGTGCATATCCGAAAATCGTTGTCCTTTGTACATTTGCTTGGGTCGTCATCAGTTTATCCGTCCGTTTCCGAGGCCTGTTGTTGCTTCGCAACTAAGATTTTTTCTACGTGGTCGGGAAGTCACCCCAACGCACAACCCCCAACCTGGAGTACCAGGCACTTGATGTGACTCCAAGTGCAAGAGCCTGAAAAACCGCTCCTTCTACGGCCTGGGCTTCAAATAAGTCGAAGTAGCCCGTAAAGGTGTTCACCAAGTAGTTTGGCCTAACTGGAACTGGAGACGCCACCGTTGATTCCAAAGAAGAAATTCATTTGCTGCCGTCCCTAGGAGGGAGTGCCTTGGTGGGACCACTCCTTCGTTGTGGGGTAATTGGTAGTAACAGCCTACTCCGCTTCGACCTGTCGACCATGGGAGGCCCTTCTGCGAAATCAAGTTTCGCGATCGCATAGCTCTAAGCTTCATAGTAGCAGTGGAGGACATCATCACGATTGGGTCCTTGAAATGCATGAAAATGATCCGGAATTTCATCGAAAAATCATCTTGATTGATGAGGCCCATTTCCACACCTCGGAGGCTACGTCAAGAAGCAAAACTATCGCATCTGGGACTCGGAAAACCCAAGAAATATTGTTAAAAAGCCTCTCCATCTTCAGCGCGTGATTGTTGGTGCGGTTTACGGTCCGGCGGGGTCTTTGGACTTACTTTTTTGAAAATAAGGCTGGAGGAACAGTTACGGTCAATGGATTGCGCTATCGAGAGATGATTAATGACTTTTTATGGCCCGAATTGGATGGTATTGATGTGGATAACTTTCACTTTAAACAAGACGGCACTACCTGCCACACAAGCAATGAAACCATCGATCTTTTACGGGAAAAGTTTCCGGACAGTGTTATCTCTCGAAGAGGTGATCACAATTGGCTCTCGGTGGCCAATTGTGATTTGACACCTTGTGACTTCTTCCTTTGGGGCCACATGAAAGATAAGGTGTACGCCAACAGTCCAACGTCGATTCAAGACCTCAAAGATGGAATTCGTGGGTCTATCGAGGACATAGGGCAGTAACTTTGCGAAAAGTATATGGTCCTGTAAGTGTGGTTGTGGCGGCCATTTGGATGTTGTGATCCATTATTAACGGCATACCTTCCTCCTTATAATGAAATAAACATCCGATCATTTATCTCAAAAAATGCCATTTTTCCTTGAATATCAAAACAACACCTCTTCTTGGAAAACCCTTTACATCAGGAAGAAATAGAAAATGTTTATCGTCACAAGAAAAGTTTCATCTTATCTAAGTTTGTTTAAGTTTATCTTGTAAAATCCTTTGAATTAAATTAGATCAAAGTACGTAACAACAAGAAATCTAAAATTGTCTTTAAGGCCTCTTTTCGTAGTTCCATCATAATTACTATTCCATTGCGATAGTCATCTTCTGACACGTCAGTCTCTATCTCTTCTCTATATACCTGTAAAGCTATTTTCTAATTTATTTTTCATTTCCTGTCAAGTTAAATATGCAAGTAAGCTTACTGCTTTAGCGCTTATCATCGCCGCCGACACGCAGTCATAGGCATTACACGCCATCCGCCCACGATGGATGATGACGAAGACTGACAGTGAGAAAGAAGAAAAACGGAAGAAGATAAACTTTTCCGTTAG
This sequence comes from Sphaerophoria rueppellii, assembly GCA_920937365.1. Taxonomy (NCBI): domain Eukaryota; kingdom Metazoa; phylum Arthropoda; class Insecta; order Diptera; family Syrphidae; genus Sphaerophoria; species Sphaerophoria rueppellii. The sequence goes on along the minus strand of CAKKXW010000004.1, from coordinate 68,584,277 downwards.
CAGTTAAGGTAACGGAAATCAAGGTCGTGTATTATTTATTTATTTTTTTTTTAGAAATATATCCAACTTCTGATATTTTGTAGACTACAGAGGACATACAAATAAATTGACGGTTTTTCGTAAATTTTAGTTTCTGACAAGTCGTTTCAGAATAATTCCCAAATGTCAGATTAGTTGCCTGAGGCATTGGTTATTATTTGTAGAACTGTAATCCTTCATTCCGAAAATATTTCTCAAGGGTTTTAATATTTTCCACTGAAACGAAAAATTTATTAGAAAAAAAATACCTTCAAACTGCGTCATTTGAGAAAAAAAAAAGTCCTGAACAAGAAATCACACCCAAATGATTTAAAACAAAAATCGAAAAAGGTTTAACTTGCTTTTTATTGTTGGTGGTGTTATTGGAAAATCTCAGTTATGTTTTTTGTTTTATAATTAATTGCATTTGTTCTGAGAAGGGAGAATTTTTGTGTGTTAAATGAAACAAAAGGATTTAATTCACCACGTGATAGCTTAAAAGCATAATTGGTAAACGTTTCGATTGGTCTAGATTGTGTTGAATTAATTACTAGTTTCATATTTTTGTTTACATACAAAAAGTGAAATGTTTTATTCTTTGTTTTTTAGATCGAACAATAAGTGAGGCGGAATTTCTCGAAACATTTACCACCATTGTCAGTACAAGCAATAGTATCAACAGTGAATCATCAACATCTCCCAGCAATTTACCATCGACAGTGACACAAACAACAACCACAACCACAGCAGCAACAACAACTACAACAACGACGACAGCACAACCTCCACTCTCACAGATATTAGCTCCTGAAGCTTTATACATGAATCAGGATGAATTGTATCTTGAGTCGTCATATGCGAATAATCCACCGAAAAACTTTACAGTACGAGAAACAAATGTAACAGTACAAATTGGAAGTCATGCATATTTGCCATGTCATGTAAGTATGAGTTTTGAATCTTTGCTTCAAAAACATTTTTTTGCGCTCGAGTGAAACTTGTTTGTAATTTACTAAAGCTGTCTTGCCTGTCACACCAAACTTGCAAGGAAGTTTTAAGAATTTGCGGAAATATGAGGGCATATATAAATACAATCAGATTTGTCGATTCATTTTTTTCTTTTTATATAATTTTTACCCACTCAAGGGAATTTAATACCCTTTTTATGCCAGAGACACAGTGAGTGCATTAGAAAGAAGAGAAGGCGTTGGAAAGAAGGTGTCGGTGTACATTGGTCTTGAAGAGAGTTTCACATTCGCGTAGTACGGCTAAAACATGATTCCCTATACTTGAGAGTACGATCGAAGTTAGGTTCGAGGGTAAACTGATGGGCATTACTAGAAGCGCGAGTATTACGGGCGAATTGTTTGAGGGGAGGAATGCAATTGGTTATTTCACTAGAGCAATTGCAATTACCGTAAAAGTAGCGATAAAACAATAACCAATCATTCTTATACAGCTCTTTTTTGTATTCCATCCAAGGGGCTTAAGTAAGTAGTTGGAGCACCAGCCAAAAGGTGGGAATTGTACTCAAGCTTTCGACGGATATAGGTTTTGTAGATAATAGCCAGATCAGACGGGAAGAAACATTTCTTGCATCGTCTTAAGAAACAGAAACATCTTGCGGCATTTTTGGCTACATCACGTATGTGCTCGGTCCACAAGAGGTGGTCAGTGATGCACATACCGAGAATCTCGAGATGTTCGGTCTCATTGATTCAAGTGCCACTCATGGGGGGTATATCTCGCTACAACGATACAAAACAGCATTGAGTTTTCGAAGCATTAAACTCTACACGGTTTTTAATTCCCCATTGTACAATTCTGTTTAAGTCAGAGTTTAATGAGCTTATCATATTTTACCGTTGCAGTTCCACATCCGAGGAGGAGGGTTGTGAATCTGGAAACGAATATGAGAAGCTAAGGGTACTATTGTCAGCGAAACAATTTATTGGATTAGAAGAAACAGACAAGAGATCATTAATAAAAATGAGAAATAGGGTCGGAGACAAAACGGAGCCCTGGGGCACACCAGCATTTATATTGTAGGTTTCAGACTTGAACCCGTCCAGTACAACTTGTATTGAACGGTTCGAAAGAAAGTTTCTAATCCAACGAAGAAGGGATTATTCGATACCGAAGGCACGCATTTTCGATAAAAGAGCAAGATGCCAGACTCTATCAAATCCCACTGAAATTTCAAGTGCAATAATCTTACTTTCTCCAAAACGGTGTAAAGATTTGTTCCACTCTTCGATGAGATAAACCATCAGATCACCAGTGGAACTGTTGCTGCGATAGTCGGACGTAAGTGCAATCGGACGATAATTGGAGGGAGAGGAAGATTCGCCTTTTTTTGGAATAGGCTGGACAAATGCTGTTTTCCAAGTGCTCGGAACGAGCTCAGAAGAAAAGGATAGATGGAAAAACTTACGCAGGGGTTTTGCCGGCGTGGAAGAACACCTCTTCAGAACAATAGTGGGGATACCGTCCAGACTAGCGGATTTATGTAAAGGGTTTTTCAAAAAGGACGCTACAAAATAAGACCAATAGAGACAGCAAACGACGCCATTTCTTGACATTTCTCTTCAGTAAGGTTTGCCATTTCATCATGGAAAGGTATACGATCCAACAACCAGTCGAAATTATTAAAATTTACTACCGAAATTCGGAGTCAGCACAATTTATGGTCGTCATAATCGTGCTGCCAGATCAATAATTGAGCGTCTAGAGGAAAAATTTGAATCCACAGGCTCAGTACAAAATGTTCACGTGCCAGTGAGACAAAGAAGTGCCCGTAGTGTCGAGAATATTGCTGCCGCTAGCGCATCAATTGCGGAAGACCCAAATCAGTCTCTCACTCGTCGTTCTCAAGCGTTGGGCATCTCTGTGACGTCGTTGTGGCAAATTTCGCGAAAAGATCTGGGCCTACATCCTTACAAGATTAAATTGACGCAAGAACTGAAGCCGCTTGATCACCAGAAGCGTCGTATGTTCGTGAATTGTCTGAGCGGATTTCAATCGAAAAATCATCTTCAGCGATGAGGCTCATTTCTGGCTGGATGGCTTCGTCAATAAGCAAAATATGCGTTATTGATCAGGCAGCAATCCACATGTGCTTCACGAGGCACCATTACATCCCGAAAAAATCACTGTTTGGTGCGGTTTACATGCTGGTGGTGTCATTGGGCCGTACTTCTTCCGTGATGATCAAGATCGGCACGTTACTGTGAATGGGAATCACTACCGCTCAATGCTAACCGATTATTTTTGGAATGAATTGGATGATATGGACTTGGACGATATGTGGTTTCAACAGGACGGTTCCACATGTCACCAAACAGTCGAATTATTCAGAACGAAGTTCGATGAGCGCATTATCTCCAGAAATAGACCTGTGAATTGGCCACGTCGTTCATGCGATTTAACGCCGTTAGACTATTTCCTGTGGGGCTACGTCAAATCTATGGTTTATGCCAACAAGCCAGCGACGATTGATGAACTTCGTACGAATATCGAACGTGAAAATGCAGCAGTATCGGCCGATTTATGCTTGAAAACCTTCGAAAATTGGGTTCAGCGTCTGAACTTCTGCAACGTGCCCGTAGTGGCCATGCAAAAGAAATCGAGTTCCATACATAATGGCATCAAATGTACTTCAACAGGAATAAAGAATTTCATTGATATCCAAGATTTAAGAAAACGTTTGTAGCGTCCCTATTGAAAAACCCTTTATGTTAAGATCTCTTAAGACTCTCGGCACAGCACGAGTGCGGAATAAGATTTGTCCCATGGAATCACTGACGCTCTCAAGCACTGGAGGAGTCATGACACTCTGTGGCAGCGAAGAGTTGGTGGCGAACTGCTTAGCAAAATGATTAGCTTTTGCGAGCGAGCTAACAACTGGAGTGTCATTGTCAACGAGCGAAGGGACCGAGGAAAAAGAAGAATTCTTCATATTTTTTCAAAAATGACCAATGCCTTTGGGACATTGCAGTATTTTTCGCCTTAATGTTTGGTCTGAAAAATATGGGCATTCCAAGTCTTCCTGGCTTGTTTAAACTAGTTTCGGTTTCCCTCAGTTGGGTTGGCTCTAAAAAACCGGAACCTTACTTCTTTTTTCCTCATAACTTCTTTACAACTTGAATCAAACCATAACTTTTCCTTGGGTTGGATGCCTTTAACCCTATTCGGGATAAAAGTTTTCATTCCCAAAATAATCATATTAGTAATCATATCTGCGCTGGAGTCTACGTCGTAAACAAGTTGTGTATATACAGCCTTGTGGTACCCCATCTTTTGTTTGACGTTTAAAGTTTACGACAAAGAATTTTATCGCAAGTTAAAAATAGCAAAATTAGCAACAACTTTGAGCCTTTTTATTTTATTGAAGGCTCGTGTTCCCCTTACCATTGATTGATAAATCTAAAATTATTGTCATGACTTCATAAGTAAGCAATCGTCTTGTGCATTTTGTTCTCATGATTTCCTACGCATTTTTAAAGAGGAATATTTTTAAAATCTGAAAGTATGTAGAAGGGATTTTCGGCAACACATTTATTCCTCTTCATCTTACATTCCAACATTTACCCATAAGGATAGGATATAATAAGGAATGCCTTTTAATTCAGAATTATGTAATGTTCGAATATTTTATAAAGGAACATATTTTTCAACTTGAATCGCTTTTGATATAAGAGATATCGTTACTTTCTCTTATATATCGCATCGTTATGAAATCTTACTTTAAAAAAAACCATCCGAGGGTGTATACGCCATGTATAAGGAATCAATCGGAGGATATCTCAATAAACCAAAAAAAAAAAAAAGAAATTGAACTCTTGTATCTGTAACGTGGCGTAAACAAGAAATTTGTTACTTTTTATCGATTTTTGTTGTTGCCTTTATCTGTTTCGTCCTTGATTTTTTTTTCTCCTCATTGGAAGTGTGATTGAGAGAAGACGAACATTTTTAAAGGTTTTATATTTTTCAAGCGTAAGCAATTATGGCAACGAAAAAGGAGCAGCAAGAAAGTATCAAAATAAATAAACACTTTTGAACTTCCGCTTACTTTTTCTACTTTTTTCCAAGAGGGTTAGTAATTGTATCGTGCGAGGCAAAAAAACTCGCAAAAAACAATACGAAGCCAAAAAAAAATTCAACAGATTTAATAGGATATTTATAATTTATATAGATCCTTGGCAAAGGACGAACTCTATCGATGTTAAGTGTTATTAAGGAGGGGAATTGAACAAAAAAAAAATTATATCAAAATAAATTACCCGCTTAATTGAATGAGGATGAATGTGCTAATACAAGAAAAATAAAACTGGAAGAGAAAAAGGTCCCGAAGTTGGTTGGATTCTTAAGATACCAAGAGGCTTAGTGAATAGACGAGGATAAATGAACTTAAATTGATATAAATTATCACGTCAAGAATTTGGTCAGCTAAAGGTTGTCTTCATTTTGCGTTTTAATTACTTAAAATTTCTACCTTAAACCTGTTGGAAAAGAATGAGCTTTTATGGAAATTTAAGCTTGAAAAAGGTCCACGAAAAATTGCAACGAAAACAGATTAGACTATTTTTGGTCCTGGATGCTTATCACTACTTGAAAAAGTGACATTTAGTCTTCACATTTTCTTTTTTTATCTCACCCCATCATTGTTTTCCTCATTTCAAAAAATGTGCACGACTGGGTCGTACGAACTTGCTCCTGCATGCTTAAACTAAATATTTATGATTACTTAAATTGCAAAAAGGAGTGTTAAAATAAGAGATATACTTTAAGCAATTCTGATTACACTCTTACTTACAGCTTACACTTAACTCACAAAAAAAAAACTCAATACATAAAAATAATTAGAATTCATTAAGAAAATTAAAATTTGAAAATGTACCTCGTAAAAACATTTCATTCCAAAAATTTAAATGCCAAACAATTTCAAACCTTATTCTTGATTTATTGAATTTTTTTTTGAAAATCGTCGGAGCCGTTTTTTTTTTTAAATTAATTTTTTATATTAAAATTTTTCAAAAATGTCTTAAAATTAATTTGGGTATGCAGTTTTCAAGACCATGTAAATATACATATTATACTCCAATTCAGATTTTTAAAATTGATCCGTTTTTGAGATACAGAATTAAAAAAAAAAAGTTAAAAATATTTTTTTTAAATCCAAAAAAATATTTGAAATTTTTTTGAAATCAAAATATTATTTGAACAATATATACGTACTTTCGAAAAAAAAACTTACGCTTATCGGACTTTCAGTTTTCGAGAAAATCTAATAACAAAAAAAAACGGTTCTATGGGATGTACCGTTTTGGAGCAATACAATTTTTTTTTTCTACATAAAATACATGAATGTTTAAAAAAATAAAACTCGAGGAAGTTTAAAAAAAATTGTTCGAGCCGTTTTGGAGAAAAAAAAGTTTTGGTTTTTGGCCGTATGGCGGCTACCCTAAATTTTGATCTTAAAACAAAAATAAAAAAATTGGGATATGACTTTTTGCTCAAACCTCTAATTTTCAAATTTGAAGTCAATCGGACCAGTAGCTAAGGCTGTAGATGCCTGTAATCTTTCCGACAGACAGACAGACGGAATCGCCGGACCCACTTTTTTCGACTTCTCGATCATCGTAATGTCATATCTCATCCTCATCTCAAATTTTTTTGTTTACGAATTCAATAATTGCCATATATTCCACTAGCAAAACCCCTGCCCGCTTCGCAGGGCATCGGCCCATAACGGTTCGGAAATTAGAGATTGGCAGGATAAGAATACGGTAATCGATGGATAGGCAGAAATGAACAATATTCTTAGAAAAATCATGCCTGTATTTTGTTAATCTGATGAATAATCTATTCGTTTCTCAATTCTTTTACATAATTTTTTTAGTTAATTTACCCATTAAACATAATATCTTCCCCAAATTTAGCTCCATGAGAAGAGGTAAGGTAATTAGGATTTTGACAGCAAGACAGATATAGGCATAAGTATGCTTTTAACCCTCTTCACGATTGCACAATGTTATAAATTTTCTTAAAACTAACAATTATAGGGATATTATAAAGTGCTGCAATAAAAATATTGTCAAAAAAATCTAAATTCGATGTTCTAAGCTGTTTTAGATTTTCCCAAGTATTATAAAATTATGGGTTTTTGTTTATTTGCTAATTTTTTTGTTCATAATGTAAAAATAAGAAAACTTTATGTTCTTTACGCATTATTTGAAAAAAAAAAAAATATCTTAAAGTCAACACTTATTCGGGCAAGAAAAATTGAACACCACTTAAATACAAAGTTAGCCTTTTTTTAATCGTCAAAAAGTGATGAAAAAGTAACTTTGTCTTAGAAGGATTACTTTCCAAGAATATGACTAAGAATCACATCCCAAAGTATATATGGCGGAAAAATTTCAGGATACCCTGTATAGTTGACCATGAGGAAAAACAGAAATTTCTAAATCAAAACCACATCTTTTTAAGGATTGACCTTGCGTCTTATTTATTTTTCAGTGAATTCAAGTCGAACAGGAAACTAAAGACGTATGCCAATGACTTCTTCACGGCTATTCTTGTAGTAATGTAAAGTTTAAGTTGATTGATGTCCCGAAACATAGTAATGCTCATACCATCAGAGTTAAAAAGGTGGAGGCAGTCCTGCCAGGGGCGGCAGAACACTTATTATTTAGGTGGGGTGCATGGTAGCATATGGCCTAGTATATACCAAAGCCGAAGATTTGGCCGAATTTCGTTTTTTTGGCCGAATTCGACCAAAGCCGAAGCCGAAGGTTCGGTAGGGCACAAACTAAAATCAAGCAGAAAAAAAAGATAAAAAATAATTCATGATGTTGAACCTTTGACCGATGGATAAATAAATCAAATCACTTGGTCAGTCTCAGTCAATCAATCGAGAATTATTGCAAAAATATTCATAATTTCATAATATTTTTTTTCCTAAATTAACTTTAAAAAAAATTGGTATATTTCCAAAACCAGTAGGTGGGGTGCACCACATGCTCAGAAATTTTAGGTGGGGTCCATACCCCACCCAGCCCATACCTTCTGCCGCCCCTGAGTCCTGGTACATAAATGCATAAATGCAAACAATTCAAAAACTCCGTCTCGTTGTAAAATTCACTACATCGTTTTCATTTGTAATTGTGTCAAACCACTCAAACGACTTGTGGGCAAAAAATTATGCAGTTATTTGTCTAGTTCAAAATAAATTGTTGCATCGATTTTAGAAAGACTTTAATCTGTACCAGCCATAATTGCACTTCAACTCATTGCTTTAATGCTTGGAAAGACATCTTGAATCAACTTATTCCGTGGATTCACATTACAATAAAAATTGTTTGGAAGTGAAATTCGGCCTTCAGAATCAAGTGAAATTATTCCATTTCCAATGTCTAATAGTGTCCGTGGCTTAGTGGTTAGGTGCGTTGGCTGCTAAGCAGAACGTCGTGGGTTTGAGACCTACTCGTGCCCAAATTTGTTTATTTCATCTTTCTCGGGCATTGCCTTTTGCGAAGAACTGACTAAACTTCCAAGAGTTTCAAGAGTATGAAAAAGTGCTTCTCAACTTTGCCGTTCGGAATCGGCGTTAAATTGTAGGTGACCTAAATTCTTCACACGCACCCAGAGAATTATTGATGAGAGTAAGCCACTTAGGCCTTGGCTCTTCAAGATCTGTCGCGCCACTCTCTATCTTTAATGTCCAATAATTGGCCAATGTAAGTTTCCTGAAATAGAAGTTTTTAAACGACTCCATTCGTCGGCAGCAGTTGCCCTTGGTATAATCGACAAAGTTTGTCCTCAGCAACAAAAAAATTCAGAGCTCCAAATTCTTCAAGTTGAGGTTAAAAGCTTCAAGTAAATTTTTGTGCGCCATTGCGCTCTCATCCCACACAAATATTCGGCAATTACCAACTTTTTTGAAATATTGTAATGTCAGTTTTATGTCTAATAATGTGCTCACAACTCCAGAAGAAGAAAGAGCCAACTCTTTGTTTTAAATCAGATCATATTGATGCTAAAATTAATGATAACAAAAATGATTTCCCCATTCTACCGGGTGCATCACAAAAATATATACCACCACTCAGACTGATCACACCTTTCATATCTAATGGTGTCATACACATAGGTACTTTTGTTGATCGTTTAATTTCGGCTCAATAGTTTGCGTAAATATTTTGAATCCAATGCAATTTTATTATTGTCCTTACGTAGTATTGTGTTCGAGCAACCAATTCAATTGTGGCAATGCTTTATTCGCAAAACGGTTTTTTCGTAAGCAACTGGCACATTTCAATTTGAAAGCATTCAATTCATCAGATTCGCGTTTACAATGACTATATTGACTCAAAGCTAAATAATGTCTATTTGTGGCTTAAATTTCAGCACACCATTTTTTTCATTCAGACATTAATTAAATTATACGTGGAATACCTCCAGTTCGTTAGTGTTGATTAAATTTTATTAATGATATATTCCATCAACATTCAAAACGTTATAAAAACAAATAACAATATAATTAACAAATACGTACCCACTAACAATAAATAAGATATGTATATGTTATATGTACATACATATTTTCATGCTCTAGAAATTTCATATATCAAAACAACATTTGCCGGGTCAGCTAGTGAAAATAATTTCCTAGGTCCAAGAAAAAATATATTTGTCAAATATTTTTTTTCTTCACTGACATTTTTTTTTTGATTTTTTTATTGAAAAAAATATATTTGACAACATTTTCAAACTAAATTGAGTGTTCGTATATTGATCAGTTTTTTTTTGTAGTGCGAAATACAAAATGTTTAACACTGTTTAACAATTGAACCATTTGTGATTTGAAAAGTATACATTTTATTTTTGCTAAACCTTCTACCCTAAAACCTGTTGCATTTAGAGAAAAAATTATTAAAATCGGTCAACCAATGTAACCGGTTAGTGAACGAACACAAAAATTATGCTGTTTTTTTATATACAGGGTGATTCACGAGCGTTGTGCCAAAAAGCTAGAGCGTGTAGGTTGAGTTGAGACAAGAAAAAAATCGTATGGGAGGGGGGGGTTTATAAAAAAAATTATTAAAAATCAACGG
>CAKKXW010000004.1:68548914-68562592 GCA_920937365.1 Sphaerophoria rueppellii | reverse complement strand
GATTAAAAACCATCCTTTTGATGAGAATGGACAGAGGCTCTGTTTTCCTTTACTAAATCATTCTCCGTTGGAAATTTCTATGAGAGTTCGGCACCATGATGATTAAGTTCGACTAAGAGGTCGTAATATCCGTAAGGAACATTCGAACCCCTCCTTTCTTAAAAAACCAATGGAGACATTAGAGTTACTAATGGATGTACACTATCCAGGTTGCGAAGAAGGACCACCCGAATCTAATATGACCTTTAACGTGTCAACCTCTATAGAGCATGTTAACGCCATTATAGCGAGAGAAAATATAGTCTGGGCTATTTAAACTTTCTCCCCATACAAATCTCCAGGCCCTGATGGAATGCTGCCTATAATGCTGGAGAATCAGCTTGAATTAGTAGTACCACGGCTTGAGAGTATCTTTAAAGGTTGCCTCTTACTAAATCATTTCCTTTTGTCTCGGAGACAGGTAAGAGTAGTTTTCCTACCAAAAATTAGCAAAAGAGGACATGAATCTTCCAAAGATTACCGACCTATAAGCCTTACTTCCTTTCTTCTTAAAACCGTGGAAAGAATCGTAGAATCTATGTGAGAGAGGAGTATTCTGAGAAGTTGTCCCCTATCTACCTCGCAACACGCCTACATGAGGGTTAGATCTACAGAGACTGCTCATCATGAGGTAGTAATAACGATAGAAAACACGATTCATTTCAAGGAAGATACCCTAGCTACCGTCTTAGATTTAGAAGGAACTTTCAATAATGTTCCAACTGAATCCATCGTAGAATCACTTGCAGACATCGGTGTTGAAAACTACATTAGAAGATGAGTAATATCCGTGCTGAGTAATAGGACGATTCAATCAAAGTTAGGATATTAAACGTGTACCAAATATGCCAGCAGAGGATTACCCCAATGAGGTGTACTAGTCTCCTCTTTTATGGCTTTTGGTCATGAACATCACTCTTGTGAAACTCGAGAGTAGTGGAGCGAAAGCGGTGGAGTACGCCGATGATTTGGTCATTCTAGTTTCAGGAAAATTTCGAAGCGTGATCAGTGATATCAATAATATGGCTTTGAGGGAAGTAAGCACCTGGGGTGCGATCTGTTGACTATGTGTTTACAGTAACTCGGTTGATACTTTTCACCACCAAAACCAAGATACCACCTTTCACTCTACCTCAGTTAAACGGTCAAACACTATCATTGTCTTCCAGTGCTAAATATATGGAGGTTATACTAGACACCAAATTAAACTGGAAGCTTGACATTGAAGAACGGGTAAATAAGGCGTGTGTCGCCTTCTATCCGCTTGCAACAAAACCTTCGGCAAAAAGTGGGGCCTCCAGTCAAAAATGAAAAAATTGACATACACTTGTTTATGGTTCCATTGCTTGGTGGCCTGCTCTCAGCAAAGCTTACATAGTAAAGAAGCTTACAAAGGTGCAGAGAAATGCTTGCACAGGGATATCAGGGGCAATCAGGTCCTGTCCAACGGATGCGCTTAACGTCATCCTGGACCTTCTTCCGATTGACCTCCTTATTAAATATCAGGTGCCCTGCAGTATCTTGAGACTCAAAGAAATAGGCTGCTGGAAAACTAGATCCTACGGGCACTGCAACCAAACAAGCCTGATACCCTCAGACATTATATCCACAATCACCGATTACTGCATTCCTACCCTAAACATCTCAAAAAGAAGTTTAGAGTCTTGCTCCAGTCAAGAATCGACTGGGAGGAAGGCGATGTGACGAAAGACTTCGAAACAACTATCTTCACGGATGGTTAGAAGATGGAATGCGGTGTTGGTGCAGGTGTCTTCTGCGAATCCCTTAAGATTTTGCCAGTGTATTCCAGGCAGAATTGTAAGCGATAAGAGAAGCTTGTATAGCCCTTAACGATATCCGACAGAAATAAAATATAGATATACAAACAGACAGTCAGGCAGCTATTAAAGCCATTGATTCAACCTTATCATCCTCTAAACTGGTCCAGCAGTGCAGAAAGGCCTTTAAGGAACTTGATATGAGCGTCTCTCTAATCTGGATACCGGGCCATAGGGGCTATGAGGGAAATGAGAAGGCAGATGAGCTAGCTAGGCAAGGATCTGCCTTTCACAACTCACTGGCAGTGAGAGTTTATGCTCCTCTTGGAGTTTTCAAGGGCTATATTCTGACCAAATACACATCAGAAGCAAATCATAGGTGGAATAGTTTAACGAGTTGCGTTGTATTCTGAAAAAGGGAGATTCTCTTAACTGCGTCAACTACAGAGGAATCAGTCTACTTAACGTCTGAAGCCTTTCGCCAACAATCTGATTGGTCCTTATCAATGTGGCTTCAGGCCAGGAAAGTCAACCATCGACCAAATTTTCACGTTGCGGCAGATCCTGGAAAAGACCTATGAACTCCAAATCGATACAGATCACCTTTTCATCGATTTTAAGGCCGCGTATGCCAGCATCTACAGAGACGAACTGTACAAAGCTATGTCTAGTTTTGGCGTCCCTGCCAAGCTCGTTCGCTTGTGCAAAATGACGATGGAGAACGCACGCTGCTCCATCAAGGTTGGCAACGAGCTCACGGAATCTTTCGACGTCAAAAAAGGATTCAGACAAGGCGATGCACTGTCATGCGATTTCTTTAACATCGTTCTTGAGAAGATAGTGCAGAACTCCACCGTCAACACCAGAGGCACTATCTTTCAAAAATATAATCGCTGTTTCTTTGGGCTAAGAAAGCAATTGAGTGGAAACGCCTTCTCTTCAGCAACTAAGGTAAAACTGTACAACACACTCATCATCCCATTCCTGCTGCATGGTGCAGAAGCATGGACCTTGACAAAATCGGATGAAAGTGCCTTTGGCTGTTTCGAGAGGAAAGTTCTTCGGGTCATCTTTGGACCCGTGTGCATTGAAGGGGAATGGCGAAGAAGATACAACAGCGAACTTTACGGGTTGTACAACGACATGGACTTAGCCAGAAGGGTCAAGGTCCAGAGACTCAGATGGCTCGGTCATTTAGAGCGAATGGACACCAATGCTCCGGCCCGGAAAGCTTTCGACACTATTCCCGAGGGACGTAGGAGGAGAGGAAGACCGCGACTCAGGTGGCGCACTCAAGTGGAAGAGGACCTCAATCAACTCGGAGTGCAAAACTGGAGACGACTAGCTAAGGATCGAGCTAGCTGGCGGAGCCTGTTGATTGAGGCCCAAGTCCACAACGGACTGTAGCACCACCTTAAGTAAGTAAAGTATGCCAGCATCAACAGAGACGCACTCCATAAAGCTATGTCTAGTTCTGGCATCCCTGCCAAGCTCGTCCGCTTGTTGAAAATGACGATGGAGAACTCACGCTGCTCTATCAAGGCTGGCAACGAGCTAACGGAATCTTTCGACGTCAAAAAAGGATTCAGACAAGACGATGCACTGTCATGCGACTTCTTTAACATCCTTCTTGAGAAGATAGTGCAGAACTCCAGCGTCAACACCAGGGGCACTATTTTCCAAAAATCTGTTCAACTTCTCGCGTATTCCGATGTTATTGATATAATGGGAAGAACAATGCGTAATGTCAATGGCGCCTTTGTGGGAATTGGGAAAGAAGCGGCAAAAATGGGTTTAGCAGTAAATGAGGGAAAAACGATGTATTTGCTGTCTTCGAGGAAGTACACCCAACACCGACGGCTCGGGCAGAACGTCACATTAGGCACTTATAACTTCGAGGAAGTAGAGGAGTTTGGCTACCTAGGCTCCGCTATAGACACGGGCAATAACATCAGCGCCACGATCAGACGAATAATAACTCTTGCTAATCGCTGTTTCTTTGGGCTTAGAGAGCCCTCTCTCCAGCAACTAAGGTAAAACTGTACAACACACTCATCATCTTAGTCCTGCTGTATGGTGCGGAAGCATGGACCTTGACAAAATCGGATGAAAATGCCTTAGGCTGTTTCGAGAAGAAAGTTCTTCGGGTCATCTTTGGCCCCGTGTGCATTGAAGGGGAATGGCGAAGAAGATATAACAGCGAACCTTACGGGTTGTACAACGACGTTGACCTAGCCAGAAGGGTCAAGGTCCAGAGACTCAGATGGCTCGGTCATTTAGAGCGGATGGACACCAATGCTTCGGTTCGGAAAGCCTTCGACACTATTCCCGGTCCCTCACTTTGTTTGACATTGTCCGGCCTTGGCTAGGACAAGAGCACTCTACTTAGGTAAAGATTTCCTTAACGGTATTGAGTAACTCTCAAAATTCAAGATTAAAGATTTGATCTCATACCCCATAACCCATTTTTAAATCTATTTAGAATCTCATGAGGTTTGGTATCAAAACGGCGCACTCAGCGCTAATTGTGTCTTACGCGTAAGTAGGACAGCCATTTCTACCTCCCTACCAAGATTTGGATGAAAATTTCAAAAGCCGAAAAAGACTTAGACAGAGCGTGCTTATTGGTAGCAACAGCGTTGGATAATTAAAAATTGCGTTAACAAACGTATTGAGATCGAACTAACCGTTGCGCTGACCAATGGCGTATTTGTATTTGTATTTGTATTTGTATCATCCTAAAGGCAAACTAGGCACGTGCCTAGGGGCGCGAGCCAACAAAAGGACTCGCGGGAGCAGTAATTTTGAAAAGAGCAAATAATGCGAGTTCATATGTGGTTGTTGAACTAGCAAACTCATGAACTCGAACCGCACTTACCACTTTTGTTAAAATAAAAATCGGTTCTGAGCAATTTAACTTACTACATTCTACATGCAAATATCTTCTCAAACAATATGCTCTTAAATCAACAAAAGATGGTCACAGGGTACCACCAAACAAATATTGCCAAGCATAGACCTGAAACGGTCAAAAGGTTTGATCTTCCTGAGCAGACAAAGTATAAGCTCCACAGTTGGAGTCATAACAGGACACTGCCTTATAGGTAGACATGCTTTGAGGCTAGGGGTCTACGCAATCGACTTTTGTAGAAGCTGCATGAACGAGGAGGAAGAGGAAACAGTCCAACACCTTCTATGTACTTGTCCGGCACTCTTCAATAAAATGAATAACTATCTTGGTAATCCCTTCTACGATAATGCCAGTGAACTGGCAACGGTCGATCCAAGATGTCTCTCTAAGTTTATTGAAAGTACAATATGGTTTGTTTAAGCTCATTACTCTCCCATGGTATCACAATGGACCCTTGAGGTCTAAGTGAGTCAACAACATCTAGATAGCCACTCCAACTCCATCCAAAGTCATCTGGGTTTACATATTTGGTTTGCCAACTCCGCAATTGACTAAGCTTCTTTCTAATTTTGTTAAGTGTTTTTGAATATTCATTTTACTTATTGTAGGGGCAAATAATCTAATGGTCGAAACTCATCAGCGGATGGCAAAGATTTTGACGGAATAAAAACCTCACATTTTCTAGATTGATTTTCGGGGCAATCTGATTTGCGAACCGAGTTGCAACCAACAACCAACTGGAGTTAACTTGGATTACAAAATGTATGGTTCGGCAGCCGGCACATCATTAACTAAAATATTTCAAACCGAACCTGTAAGATCTTTTGGACAATACTTATCGATCTCATATGTAGACTCTTTTTCCTTGGCCCCCATTTCAACGCGGTGCAGCGGTTTCGGTCAAACTATAGTACTAGATATTTTGAATATAGGGGCGCCGATGCGATGTTTGCCTATGACGCCTTCAACGTTTAATCCGTCACTGGCGCTGACAATGCATACCTATGTAGCAATAGAATTAAGAAATAGTGCAATCTGTAGGGTATACAAAGTGTCTCCCTCTCTATTTAAGTCTCTTACGATATCCCAGTTTTGTTTGTTCTTAAAACAAATTTTATTTCTTAGAAACTTGTTTTAGTTTTTGAGAACCAGAGCTTTTAAGAGCCATCTTAACGGGGATTTTGGTTTTAAAGTTTGACTGAATGGAAAATATATTTAATCTTTTACAACGAAAATTCAAAAAGCAACAGAAAAAGGAACCAATGTTCGGATGGAGATTAAACAAAACCTCAAGGGATTCAACAAAACAATCAAATTATTGAACAAACCCATTTCTGTGGTTCTAAGGTCTTTAATCCTTTCGATCTCGTTAGCCCTTTAACAATAAACCAAAATCAAAATTTTCAAAACCAAAACCTAATTCTTTGAATTCTCTTACATTCAATCGATAAATAAAAAACACAAATTCCAATCGACTTAATTTCTTATATTACCCAAAAAGAATATTTAAAAAATGAGTGAAGCTCAGAGTTGAAAATTGACCATTGTACACAAGTACATATTTTCAATATTTCGTACAACTCATACTACTCATTTAAGTTTATCTAAATATTCACATATCACATTTCAATATATTTATGAACAAGCAAAAAATACTAAACGCAGTTTAGTTGCATACAAAATCCTTTCCATACTGTATCGGGTACCGTGTGAGCGTCTTAAACCGTTTTACAACACTATAATCGGCACGTACCAGTGTGGCTTTGGGCCAGGCAGAACAACGATAGACCAAATATTCCCACTGAGGCAGATCCTGGAAAAGACCAACGAATTTCAAGTCGAAACCCACCATCTTTTCATCGATGTCAAAGCTGCTTTTGATAGCATCCACCGCCAAGTGCTTATGATGGCGATGTAAAGGGTTTTTCAATAGGGACAAGGGACGCTACAAAAGTAGACCGATAGGGACAGCAAACGACGCCATATTTTTTCCCGTTCTCTTGATATTTCTCTTCAGTGAGGTTTGAGGTTTCATCATGGAAAGGTATACGATCCAACAACGAGTCGAAATTATTAAAACACTTTAAGAGCGAAAAATCATCTTCAGCGATGAGGCTAATTTCTGGCTGGACGGCTTCGTCAATAAGCAAAATATGCCTTATTGGTCAGGCAGCAATCAACATGTGCTTCACAAGGCACCATTACATCCCGAAAAAATCCCTGTTTGGTGCGGTTTACATGCTGGTGGTGTCTTTGGGCTGTACTTCTTCCGTGATGAACAAGACCGGCACGTTACTGTGAATGGGAATCGCTACCGCTCAATGCTAACCGATTATTTTTGGAATGAAATGGATGATATGGACTTGGACGATATGTGGTTTCAACAGGATGATGCCACATGTCACACAGCGGGCCAAACAATCGAATTATTGAGAACGAAGTTCGATGAGCGCATTATCTCCAGAAATGGACCTGTAATTTGGCCGCCTCGTTCATGCGATTTAACGCCGTTAGACTATTTCCTGTGAGGCTTCATCAAATCTATGGTTTATGCCAACAAGCCAGCGACGATTGATGAACTTCGTACGAATATCGAACGTGAAATTGCAGCAGTATCGGCCGATTTATGATTGAAAACCGTCGAAAATTGGGTTCAGCGTCTGGACTTCTGCAAGCGTACCCGTGGTGGCCATGCAAAAGAAATCGAGTTCCATACATAATGGCATCAAATGTTCTTCCACAGGAATACAGAATTTCATTGATATCCAAAACCGTTTTTGTTTTATTTAAGAAAACTTTTGTAGCGTCCCTATTGAAAAACCCTTTATAAACAATGCCGAAGTGGCATCGTGGCAGTGTGAAAATGGGTAACAGCTCATCCGAGTGGTTTCAAACATGCGCAGGGCTTCGACAAGGAGATGCGCTGTCATGTGATTCCTTAAACATAGTCTTGGCGCAGATAGTCCGCAAGGCAGGTGTGAGCAGGGAAAACACTTTCTTTAACACATCCACCCAGCTCCTATGCTATACGAAGGACATAGACATCATCGGTCAATCCAACTTGCTTGAGGCCTTCACAGTGATTGAACAACGGGTACATGCTATCAACAAACAAAGCAACATCTGTCCACCGACTAGGACAAAACGTCAATTGGTAGCAGAAATTTCGAGGTAGTTAAGGAGTTCACCTACCTGGGAACAAATATCAATCCCAAAAACGACACCATAGTGGAGATACGAAAGAGAATTGCCCTAGCGAACCGCTGTTTTGGTTTAGCAAAACAACTAGGTTCAGAACTCCTCACTCGAAATACAAGGTGTCTGCTATACGAAACTTTAATTTTACCAGTTCTAATCTACGGCGCCGATTGCTGGACGATAAGTAAAAAAGGGTAATTGGTTCTGGGCACTTTCGAAAAAAAAATTCTTCCACGGAGTTTTCGGTCCCGTATGCGCCGATGGCGAATGGAGAAGAAGGTTCAACCAAAAACTGTACGAGCTATACCAAGATGTGGATGTAGCCCAGAATGCCAAGAAAAGACAACTACATTGGCTCGGCCACAGCAAGCGAATGGACGACAACGATCCAGGCAAGAAATCCTTCTCATCCCAGCCCCCAGGTTCGAGACGACATGGAAGACCGAACTTACGGTACAAGGACCAAGTGACTGCGGATGCCAGAGCGCTTGGTTTCGGCAACTGGAGAGTGCACTGAGAGTCACTGAAAAATGTCGTTAAAACAGTTAAAATTATACATATTTGAGGGTTTCGGGCTAAGAAGAATTTCAACTCCGCGAGAGCCAACAGCTCTTGAAGAGCCAAGGCTCATTAACAATTCTCTAGGTGCGTGTGAAGAATTAAGGGGACCTAAAATTTAACACCGATTCCGAACGGCAAAGTTGAGAAGTACTTTTCATGACAGATGATAATCTTGGAAGTTTTGTCAGTTCTTTGCAAGAGAGGCAGTGCCCGTGGAAGATGAAATAAAGGCTATAGGCATGAGTAGGACTCGAACCCACGACGTTCTGCTAAGCAGCCAACGCACCTAACCACTAAGCTACGGTCGACTGTTATTTATAATTTTAAAATATCTTTACAATATTCCCACGCTCGCATGGTGCACAAATCAAGACGCACCTCTGGCTGGTGGATGAGGCAGAGGTGGACGAAGTCGAGGGCAACTGTTAGTTGAAGATAAAGACTGTTGATACTAAAACAATGCAATTGTATTTTAAATATCGTTAACCGTTGTTTTTTTATTTTCTGCGAGAAAACGTACAATTACGCTTGATTTCTACACTTTTCTCAGCTGTCAGTACAATCGGAAATGTCGTTTTCATCACTGGTGTAGCTATATATTTGTTATTTAAGGATATTTTGTACTTTCATCTTGAGGACTTAGTTTGTCTCCTAGGAAAGAGCAGAAAAAAAAACATAATTTTGTGTTCTATGTCTATTGAGGTTTTTCATTCCCTCTTCCTCATGTCTAAATATTGAGAACAGACAGCCAAAGCTGGTTGCTTAAGTCGTGTCCTAACTCAACAACAGATGTTGGTTAGGTTCCACAGCCGCCGGCCGTCCCGGATGCATGGGGATATGATGAAATAAACCCTTAATATGAACCTTC
The DNA here is from genome assembly GCA_920937365.1 of Sphaerophoria rueppellii. Taxonomy (NCBI): domain Eukaryota; kingdom Metazoa; phylum Arthropoda; class Insecta; order Diptera; family Syrphidae; genus Sphaerophoria; species Sphaerophoria rueppellii. Next base: position 68,553,237 of record CAKKXW010000004.1, on the reverse strand, counting down.
TAACCAACCAAAAAAAAAGACCCAAAAACTAGAAAAAAAAACAGAACTTCCTTCCATCTCCATTATATTCGAAAAGAATGAGAAGAAAATATCCTTTTCACTTCTTGAAGTTCTTGGTGTCAGCTTGTGATCCTGATTTTATTGCAATTTTGGCGCTGTCTTTTTTGTCTACTTTTTTCTTGCCTCTCTTTGGTTTGTTTTTATTTTGTTCTCATTTCATATCCTTATTGTAGTTCTTAGGGCGGGCGGCAAGTGGCTGGACGTGTTTAGTCGAATTAAAGTGAAAAAGTGAACTTGAAGCTGAGAGAATGATGATTCTTTTATGATTTTCAGCTTTTTTCTTCTATCTTTTCTTTTTTGCTTGGCAAAAATGAATTTCTCTTGGACTGATTAAGCAATATCCTTTTTTATGATGGATAGCAGAAACGTTCCAGCAGCAAATTTAACCCATTTTCACACTTGAAACGAGAGGACGTTTTTAAAGGGAAACATCCTTCCCCACGACGACGACGGGATAGCGATAGCTGAAATAGCCTTCACAAATTTAATAAATTGCTTGGCAAAAAAACGGGAGACCGGAAAAATTGTGTTTTAAAAACAAAATTAGTTGAAAAAGGGATTAATTTTTGTAGGAGACAAGTGTTACGCTCGCTGAAAAATGAATTAAGGCAATCCAAAGGTTAAGGTTGGAGTGTTACGAGTTTGAAGTGCAAGAGGAGCCGCGGTTATGGGCTTTTAATTGTCCCGAAGGCGTTAGAGTGTTTGGGGTCAATTGTCAGTGTACAATCCCGAAAAATAAATAATATTTAAATATCATGAAAATATAGTCACTGCTGCAATAAAAATATAGTCCCTCGACGGGGTAAGCCTTGACGTGGCGGAGCGGCTTACGGTAACTACTAAAATGAAGCTTAGAGCTATGCGATCGCGAAACTTGATTTCGCAAAAAGGCCTCCCATGGTCGACAGGTCGAACCGGAGTAGTACCCCACAACGACGAAGTGTTCCCACCAAGGCACTCCCACCGAAGGACGGCAGCGAATGAATTTTTTCTTTGCAATCAACGGTGGCGTCTCCAGTTCCAGTAAGGCCGAACTACTTGGTGAACAATTTTACGGGATACTTCGACTGATTTGAAGCCCAGGCCGTAAAAGGAGCGCTTTTTAAGGCTCTTGCACTTGGAGACTCATCAAGTGCCTGGTACTTCAGGTTGGGGGTTGTGCGTTGGGGTGACTTCCCGACCACGTAGAAAAAATCTTAGTTGCGAAGCAACAACAGGCCTCGGAAACGGACGGATTCACTGATGACGACCCAAGCAAATGTACAAAGGACAACGAATTTCGGATATGCACGTGGAATGTTAGGTCCCTTAATAGACGGCGTGCTTTCGAACAGTTAGCGGAGACCCTCAATTGCTACAAAGCAGATATAACCGCTATCCAGGAAATGCGATAGGATGGACCGGACAAAAGGAGGATGAGAAACTGCGACATCTACTATCGTGATTATTACCGAGAGCAACAACAGCGACTCTTTGGATGCGGATTCGTCGTGGGAAGCGGACTCAGGCAAAAAGTCTTGAGCTTCAAATGCGTGAGCGAACGCATCACGACAATCCGAATCAAAGCTAAATTCGGCAACATTAGCCTAATATGTGTGCATGCCCCCACAGAAGAGAAAAAGGACGACATCAAAGACGAGTTCTATAAGCTCCTTGACAAAACGTACGAGCAACGTCCTAGTTATGACATTAAAATTGTCCCCGGTGATTTTAACGAAAAGCTGGGAAAAAAGGACATCTTTGGTGGAACAGTCGGAAAGAACAGCCTGCACGACACCACTTCCGATTCAGGCTGATCGATTTTGCTGCGGGGCGAAATGATGTGGTAGCAAGCACCTGGTTCCCTCATCTCAACATCCATAAAGGTACATGGAGATCTTCTAATCAATCAACCGTCAACCAGATTGATCACATTGCGATCGACGGAAGGCACTTGTCCAGCATTTAAGATGTTCAAACTTTCCGAGGAGCTAACATCGACTCGGACCTCTACCTCGTCGTAGCCAAGGTAGTGCTACGAATATGGCGACAACGGCCAAAACAAGGAAATGCTGCAAGAAAATTCGATGTCGGACAGTAGCCGTCCGAAAGAGATCGCCAGATCCTTCTCTGATCGAGTGTCAAGTAGCCTCTTAAGGAGTCCTATGCCACCAACATCAAGTATCGAAGACCAGTGGAAACATTGCCAGAGAGCAGTTAGAGATGCCGCCTCTAATGTGCTGGGTTTCACACAGCCACCAAAACGAAACCCCTGGTTTGACGAAGAATGCAGGCAGGCCCATGCAGCCAAGCAGGAGGCATACAAAGCGGCGCTGCACAAAAGGACAAGTGCTGCTCGTGAACTCTACGAGCGAAAGAGGAGAGAGGAACGCCGCCGGATTCTCAGGAGAAAAAAGAGAGAGCATGAGAAGCGTCAGCTCGAGGATGTTGAGAGAGCCAACAGCAGGAATGAAGTTCGGAGGTTTTACCGAAAGGTTAAACAGCTGGCTCAAGGTCATCGAGCAAGAACTGATGCCTGCAGAGATAAACAAGGAAAGATCATAGTAGAATCGCAGTCAATGCTGGGGATTTGGAAAGACCACTTCTGTAGATTGTATAACGGCGACGACGAGCAAAACACCGCCGTCAGACAGGAGCCTCTCATCAGACACGATGATAGCCAACAATTCCGTGAACCCGACCTAGAAGAAGTGAAAACCGCAATATCACGGCTGAAATAAAACAAAGCCGCTGGAGCAGATAGACGAGCTGCTCAGTTGTTCAAAGCAGCAGGCGACGAGCTAGATAGGAGCATGCACCAAATCATCTGTAAGATATGGTCAGAGGAATGCATGCCCGATGAATGGAACCTCAGTATTGTTTGCCCGATCCTGAAAAAGGGATATCCTCTAAACTGCGCCAACTATAGAGGAATAAGTCTACTAAACATAGCCTTCAAGATCCTCTCTGTAAACGAAGTATATGTTGTCTTCGGGGACGGACACCCAACACCGATGGCGCGGGCAGAAAGTCACAATATCAAGCATATAACTTCGAGCTAGTAGAGGAGTTTGTCTACCCAGGCTACGCTATAAACACGGGCAATAACACCAGCGCCGAGATCAGACGAAGAATAACTCTTGCTAATCGCTGTTTCTTTGGGCTAAGAAAGCAATTGAGTGGAAAAGCCCTCTCTCGAGCAACTAAGGTAAAACTGTACAACACACTCATCATCCCAGTCCTGCTGTATGGTGCGGAAGCATGGACCTTGACAAAATCGGATTAAAGTGCCTTAGGCTGTTTCGAGGCCCCGTGTCCCGTGTGCATTGAAGCGGAATGGCGAAGAAGATATAATAGCAAACTTTACGGGTTGCACAACGACATGAACCTAGCTAGAAGGGTCAAGGTCCAGGGACTCAGATGGCTCGATCATTTTGAGCGGAAAGACACCAATTCTCCGGCCCGGAAAGCCTTCGACACTATTTTCGAGGGACGTAGAGGAGAGGAAGAACGCGACTCAGGTGGCGCACTCAAGTGGAAGAGGACCTCAATCAACTTGGAGCGCAAAGTGGAGACGACTAATTAACGACCGAGCTAGCTGGCGGAGACTGTTGACTAAGGCCCAAGTCCACAACGGACTGTAGCGCCACCTTAAGTAAGTTATTTCATCGCTTAAAGTATTTCTTGTAATTTAAAGGATGTTTTGTAGGCTGTTCGGCCTTCAAGAGAACCTTAATATTTCATTTTCTTTTCCTGCTTCGCGATAGCCAAAAAAAGGCAATTGCGTGAGAGAGAATCAATTGTTTTTTCCTTGATTGCTTCTCATAGATCAAACAAAATAAAATGCGGCTAGGAACATAACTTTCCTTTAATGAAATTCAAATTGCTAACACAATCAAGTTAAACGCTATTCGCGCGCTTTCAGTATTTCCAACAACTAATACTTGCGTGATGTGGAGTATTTAGCCCTTAAACTGTTTTGTTTTCGTTTATTTTTTTCTGTCCATTGATTTCTCAATTCGACAGCTTATTGTTGAGGTGTTATTTGACAATATAATTTGGTGAAATGATAAATGAATAGATATAAAAGTTATAAAGGTCAACACCGGCCAAACAAATGCCTTTGAAACACGCAATGTCGTAAATTTCGCTTTCTCCTTTGGACGGAGTAATTGATTCTTTGATTGGCATAGCCAAGTGGTGGACATAGAAAATATACATCATTTTAACAGCCAACAGAAGTTTTCACTTTTAAGGATTTCCATTCAATCACGAGTGTACAAC
>CAKKXW010000004.1:68470349-68494228 GCA_920937365.1 Sphaerophoria rueppellii | reverse complement strand
TCGCGATATTTTGCTTATAAAAATTTTCGACAATACTTATAGTTTGTTTTCTTTCTTATTATAAAGTAAATTATTTGGTTAAATATTCTTGAACAAGAACTTATAACGCCAATATTCCTATTTGGCTCCAGTCTGGATCTCAATGCTGCTTTTGGCTTCTAGACTTTTGGGTCGTAGGAAGGGTTTCCGCACTGCAACGCGCCCAAAAAGTCCAGCATGCCTTAACCTTCGTTGTATCGTTGATACAGATAGTGGTTCTTCCCGCATTTCATTGATTTCGGCGCGTAATTCTGGTGCTGTTTTCTTCCTAGAACGCTTGCTTATGGTGATGATATGCAGATCTTCGGTTTTCGTCGTAACTCTAGGTCTGACCTCGGTTTATCCTTATAACCGCAATATTCAAGAACAAGTTCTTATAAATTGGTTTATTAAATGAAATATTATTCTTTCTTTTGTTTGATATTCATAACAGCTTTTAAAAATATTCGTTTTATAGCGCTTAAACTGAATTTGGGATATAATTAGACAAAGGAACTCTCTGTATGTTTATATTTTTCTTCTTCTAAAAAAAAAACCTTTAAGAAAAAGCAAACAAACTTCTAATCTGCCCTTCGATTCATGTTTGAATCAAAAGTTCATCCTACTGTTAATAATAAAAATCGACTCTTCAGCGTCTGCTATTGAGACGTAAGGGATCTGGTATTCTCACGCAGTATAATATCCGCTGGTTCCCTCCCTGGCCACTTAGGAAAATTAATTTTAAGTGATAACATCAGACGTCTGTTGGCTAAGCTCCTTTGATCCCCGGACCAATGAGCACAAGGCCTAAGATAACACAATTTCGCAGTTCCTTTCACCTAATCTAAAAGGAAATCCTTCACTGTCCCTTCTTTCAACAAAAATATTGTAACCGTTTATGATACATGAATGTACAATCAGAATCTCAAGAAATGAGAAAAATCATTCAAATCTTTTCTTTGATTTCACGTTGAAAAAAAATACAATTTTCTTTCTCCGAGTCTGAATTAATTAGCTCTATTCGTTATTCGACTTCTTCTGATTCAATTCGTATCTTCAGGATGTGCCTTTTTTCTTTGGTGTACGGCAAATAATAGGAATTCAATTTTTATAAGCTGAAAATTGGACATCGCTCTGCTATTCGCTGCCAAATATGCAAAAAGCTTTTCAAGAATTTTACGCACCCTCAAGATGTCTATTGAAAAAAGAAATCAAGAGCATGGAACAAGAAGCTGTAAGAATTTCCCTTTTACCTAATTAAGGAGCTCAATTGATTCATTTTATTGGATATAACTTTTTCTTTTCAATGTGGAGGGCCAAATGTAGAAAAAATAATGAAGAGAGAGACGATTGAGGGTGCTGGAGTCCTCGCGGCCACTTTTTCTTCTCCCCCATTTTCTGAAGAGAGAATTCTTGTTCTTGCCCCATCCAGCAACCATCTGTGTGATTTTGTTTTGTTGTTGTGGCTCAATTGGTAAATTATAATTGATCCGGAATTATAATAATAACCAATTAAATCATTTTAATTTAATTGTTGAAAGTTTCAAGACAAATAATTGGCTCACCATTAACCTGAGCTTATTGTTATTCTTTTAAAATACTTATCAAAAAAGTTTCGTCTTGTATGGTGAGATAAACTTTTGATGTTTGAATTTCACGGTGACAACAATCGAAATGTTGATGTCAATCAAATAATTAATTTCTGCCTAATTGACACAAACAGAACCGCACATAACCTCAATGGGGTCATTCAAGAGAAACAAAAGGGTTTGATGTAGCGCGCACTGCCAGAACAGGCAGTCTTGTGTGGAGATTAACTCAATGCAACTTGTGGCCAGTGGTCAGTTGAATGCAATTAATTAGCCAACGATAATTAAATAAATCAAAAAGTTCAAAAATCAATCAAGTTTGTCATGTCAGAACAGAATGGTGGCATAGTTTCTTATTTTCAATCCTTTTCTTGTCCCTTTTCGAATTTCGTTGACTTAGGATGTCGATGAACATAACTTTTGACAGGTTTTGAAATCTTTTTTTTAACTTTCTTTCAAAAAATTACAACCCGGAGTTCTTTGTCTTCCCATTCATCTCTGAATGGAATGGATACCTCAGTTTTTCCCAAATTGGGGTTTTGGAATGGTGTAGTCTATGTACCTACTATGGTATAGAACCGATGAAGTTCAAAATGATGGAATGTCCCACATTATTGTTGGTCCGATGAGATGAGGCGTTCAGTCTTATAGCTGTACTTGCTGCCAGTTGTTTGCTGAAGATATCCCTCTTCGTGTCACATGGAGGAGAGTGTCTTACGCTGCTGAGGGTGCCCCGCTTATGCAGAGACATGCAATGCTTTGGGCTCTGCTGAGTTTGTCGTATTAAGTGACTTTCTCCGGTGCAGTCCACCATACTGCAACCCCGTACATGAGTATTGGTCGGATGACCGATGTATATAGCCAATAGGTTATACGAGGTAAAAAACTCCATTTGCTTTCTTAATTCTTTCCAGACCAAGATATTTGGCTTCTTTGGTTAAAATAAGTGGTACACCTTTTATTGAAGGGGGTACAATTACTTTGATTTTGGATTTCCGCGTAAAAAGGACGAGGTCTGTTTTTTGAGGATTAATATTAAGTCCACAGTGATCAGCCCATTTAGTGAGCATATTAAGTGCGTTTTGGAGGAGGTCTCTCAGGGTATTAGAATGTTTTCCTATGACGGCGATGGCGACACCATCGGCAAGCGTAATCACTCTACCTTCTCGAGGGATATTACTTACTTACGTAAGGTGGCGCTACAGTCCGTTGTTAACTTAGGCCTCAATCAACGGTCTCCGCCAGCCAGCTTAATCCTTAGCTAGCTGTCTCCAGTTTTGCATTCCAAGTTGATTGAGGTCTTCTTCCACTTGAGTACACCACCTGAGCCGCGGTCTTCCTCACCTCCTACGTCCCTCGGGAATAGTGTCGAAGTGTCCGGGCCGGAGCATTGGTGTCCATCCGCTCTAAATGACCGAGCCATTTGAGTCTCTGGACCTTAACCCTTGTGGCTAGGTCCATGTCGTTGTACAACCCGTAAAGTTCGCTGTTATATCATCTTCGCCATTCCCCTTCAATGCAAACGGGGCCAAGGATGACCCGAAGAACTTTCTTCTCGAAGCACTTTCATCCGATTTTGTCAAGGTCCATGCTTCTGCACCATACAGCAGGACTGGGATGATGAGGGTGTTGTAAATTTTACCTTAGTTGCTCGAGAGAAGGTTTTTCCACTCAATTGCTTTCTTATCCCAAAAAACCTGCGATTAGCAAGAGTTATTCTTCGTCTGAACTCGGTGCTGGTGTTATTGCCCGTGTTTATAGCGCAGCCTAGGTAGTTAAACTCATCTACTACCTCGAAGTTATATGCGTCTATTGTGACGTTCTGCCCGAGCCGTCGGTGTTGGGTGTACTTCCTCGAAGACAGCAAATACTTCGTTTTTCCCTCATTTACCGCTAAAATCATTTTTGCCGCTTCTGTCTCAATTCTCACAAAGGCACCATTGACATTACGCTGTACGAGAGAAGTTGAACAGATTTTTGGAAGATAGATCCTCTGGTGTTGACGGTGGAGTTCTGCACCATCTTCTCAAGAACGATGTTAAAGACATCGCACGACAGTGCATCGCGTCTGAATCGTTTTTTGACGTCGAAAGATACGTTGGCTCGTTGCCAACCTTGATGGAGCAGTGTGAGTTCTCCATCGTCATTTTCCACAAGCGAACGAGTTTGGCAGGGATGCCAAAACTATACATAGCTTTATAAGGTTCGTCTCTGTAGATGCTGTCATACGCGGCCTTTAAATCGATGAAAAGGTGGTGGATATCGATTTGGAGTTCAAAGGTCTTTTCCAGGATCCGCCGCAACGTGAAAATTTTGTCGATGGTTGACTTTCCTGGCCTGAAGCCACATTGATAAGGATCAATCGGATTGTTGACGAAAGGCTTCAGACGTTCACAGAGGATCTTGTAGGCGATGTTAAGTAGACTTATTCCTCTATAGTGTGCGCAGTTTAGAGGATGTTCATTTTTCAGGATCGAGGGTATAAGCAGTTCGTTAACTACTATGTTCCACAAGAGAGGGGACACCATGCGGAGTTCCTCTGCCGACAGACCTTTTCGTACAAAAATGCCCCATCTTAGGGTTGATGATCCTGCTTTTTAGCATGTAACGGTTATAGCTGTTCCTAATCCACTAGTCTGCGTTCTTATGCAACTTCACTTGATTCCTCTGAACCACAGGAATCTCAAAGACCATCAGAGAAGGTGGACTAGGTTGTCCAGTCAGCAGAGTGCGGGTAGGCACGCTAGCGAAAGGCCAATAGACTTGCTCGTCGGTGGGGTGGGATCTTGCATCCGCCACTGGACTGCCGTATACTTATAATCGTTCCTAAATACATTAACCTTCTATAATCATAATAATGCTGCTACTCTTGTCACCAAGTTTACACAACCTTAAATTACTTTACATTTGGAACTATGAGATCTGCTTAGCTCCTGAGTGTGGCCCACCCACAGGTACTACTCTAGGTAGAAACACCATGGTTATCGCACCATTCGATATTGTATCGCGATAACCCCTAAATTGAAGTCAAAGTTAATTAAACTTGACTTTTTATCCCACCGTCTGTACTTCCCTTTAGCATCTCACTTCCCTAAACTCACTCACAAAAACTTATTAGCACGACATTATGTATCTCAATAGCAGGCAAAATTCCGTTAAATCTAACATGGTTAATTCAAAAATCAAAAAGAAAAAGTTATGTAATTCATGTTCTTGTGGTCTACATAGTATTTAATAAAAATGGTATCGTTATAATAAAATACGGTTTCAAATGAAAACTATGTTCACTGCGGCGTATACGTATTATTTTGTTTGTACTTAAATTTTTAAGAATTCGAATTCTATTTATAATAAAATCAAAGTTAAGTGAAAAAAAAAATTATATCAATACCTCAAAAGTAAGTTATTTTGAAAGGTTCATTGACCTTCTGCAAAAATTATCTCTCATGATAGTTTTCGTTAGATATGAAGAAACAATCGTCAAGATCACTCTCATGTTTTAAAAGAAATGGTCTTGCTCAATTAATTCAAAAGGGAAAAACTCTACGGGTATTTACTCAGAATCAACTGTTACTGTTAAAAGTTTATTAACTGACCTTACTCAATTGAATCTCTCATACTATGATCATTAGCAAGTGTCGGGCATTGCTCCCATTCTTCCATATGATATCAAACAGTAAATCAATATAAAGAACAAATTGCTTCGGACTCACCAAAAATCTCTCCTCCAACGAAGTTGTGCGCACGACTTTGCCTTGAGGAAGTTGCGTTGATTCGGAGTTACTTTCTAAACTCTTATACACTTTTACTAAATTTTTAAAAAGAAATTATGTTAAGATATCATATGTTTGTATAAGTGATCACAAATGAGTTGGGTTTTATACTTAACTTGAGTGATTAGGGTGAGTGCGACATGCTTTATGCATGTCAAATCAATTTTACTTAAAACTAGTTTATTTGATCTCTAGACTTCGATGACCTTGGATGTTGGTTGTCGGATGTGTCTGCTGACGACGATGCGGTTTTGAGGTTAGGTTAGGTTCTTTTTATCCAGGTAAGAATTAGGCAGGTATTTCACACAAAGTAGGTAAGTGCACGTGTGTTATTTCTGCTTCGCACTTATGACGCGGCCACATGCGCCTACCCTCTTGCTCCCATCCAATGGAAAAAAGGTCTGATCGACAACGTCGTCGTGCTAAGCGCGATGGCCAAAAAAATGTTGGTTTTTGGCGGTGCCTTGGCAGCCTCGCTTCACTGGCTCGAAATGTTGCTGGCTGGCCAATATGCGTCGAGGAGACGACGACACACGTACCTTGATGGTGACAAGTTCGATTGCGGCTGGTGCAGGTGTTTTACGAACTTACACAAGAATAAAAAAAAACCTATGCACCAAAACAAAAGCGTTTATATTAAATAAACCTCAAACTGTTCATTTTCTAACCTAAAGATTACCTGTTGAGGTTGTACACAACCTTGGAGTGACTTCCAGACCACGAGGTGATCTCCTCAATTCTCCTTTAGGGAGCTCCCAAAATCGCTAGTCTTTCCAGCAGATTCTTCCCAAATTTGGAAAGAATTTAGGTCGATTCTTAAGCCGGCTCTGATGCTGGTTTGGCGTTTACTATTTGTGTAGCGTAAGGCAACACGATGTGCGGAGACCCCGGGCCTAGACGCAGGTTGAATTTAGGAGTCTCTTTGAAACCTCCTTAAGCCTCGTCAAAAAATAGCTGCTACAAAATGCTCCAAAGACGTAGAGTGTGGAAGCTTACAAGCTCAATCTGGTTAATCCAGTTCTTCTCGACGATTGATGGATGGATCAAATTTCAATAGGTCTTCCCAAGTCTGCAGCCAAAATAGAAAAGGAAGTATGTCAGCCATGCCACACAAAGCATGATTAGCTGGTATAATACAGAACTGAAACGATAACCATTGTTGGTTATCGAAACGTAACTCAATCGAATCATTCAGTGATCGTCATAATTTTGATGTCGGAATATGAGATAAACGAAACACACTGGGTGGCAGAGTTCACTGCGCGAATATTGTTCATTCAATAAAAATTTAGAAAAAAAAAAAATTCTGTGAAGTAGTGGCCCATACAAGCATTAGATTAATCAACTCACAGAGTGAGTATTCGACGTTTAAGGTCGTCATAGCAGAAGTGATAGCAGATGGGTCAACGTTGTTTAAAGCGCCCTCAATATCCAGGAAAAGGCAACCATAGTATATTCCTTTTGTTCTAGGGAGTGTTCGATAGTTCTGACCAGAGTATGCAAGGCTCTTTCTACCGATTTCCCTTTGCATTAAGCATGCTGAGACATCGATAGTCTCTTATCAATGCTCTTACTTACATGGATATCGATCAATCGTTCCAGAGTTTTGAGAATAGGCTAATAGGTCTTAAATCTTTAGGGTTGACTACCTTTATTTCTCTCCATAACTGACATATATAGACGAGATCTAGACAACTTTTGAAGATGAGCCCATCGTAACGTTTCTCCACTATAAAGGTACATTTGCTTTGGTCGTACTGTCCATTTGAGCACAATATCAAAGGGTTCAACACCAATATCTGCCATCTTCTTTCAAAAAGAAAAACTTTAAATGGGTGCAAACAAACGTCTTGAGGAATTAAGACCTCAAATTTAAAATTTTACAGCAGAATAATTGTTTATTTTCAACAACCGGGGGCTATTCTTTTCATCCAAATATGTCTGCCCTACCCTTTGCAGAATACCTTACCATCATGTCTCAAGCTTTGCTCTTTTAAATTTCAGGCGGCACCAACTGCACTTCATTTAATTTACATTTAAAAGCGTCTTAAAGCCCCAATGTACACAATACACAAAAACGTTTAATTTTCCATCTTCTCAGGCTTCCCTCTTCATCTCTACACTCCTCTCACTTGTATAATCTTTCTACAGACCGAAGACAGAAAGAGCAAATATCCTTTTAATTAAAAGCCCATTTATTTGGAACCTTATAATCAGCACTACGATTAGAACGCACTAAATTAGGATGACCATCAACCAAAAACCCAGACACATACAATGCCGGCAAATTCCCAACGACCTTCGAACCGAGCCTCCACTAATAATCTCATGCTTGTTGGGGCTCTGGAATGACATGGTACGTAAATAAACACAATCATGCAGCTACCAGCTAGCAAGCAGCGATAAGGACAACAAAAAAGAAAAGACAACGTAAAAACACGATTCTTATCGTGTCATTGTTGTCTACAAAATTTACCTTTTAAGAAAGGCTTTTCCTTTGTCTGCAATTGTCAATTCCTTTTGCCTTTGACATCAGAGCAAATCGAAAAAGGGGACCAACACGCGCAAAGGAGCGCAGTCAAAAACCACAAAACCACAAAAGCGAAAACAAAAAGCTCGTGGAAAAATTGCTATTTAACATCGAAGGTCATTTGTGATGAGAATTTTTCTGTACCAACTTTTTCCGAACTTAGGGATTCACAAATTTTCTGTTTCTGTTTTTTTTTTTGTACAGAGAGAGGAAGAGCTGATTGCATGGTCAAAATCGATTAACTTCGAAGCAAGGAGGAAGGAACAATTCAGTAAAAATGTATTAAGAACGAAAAGAAAGCGTTTTATGGATCATAGAATTATCCCTCGGTCTTTTGGTAAGCGCTTAAAATAGAAAAAAAAATGCTTAGAAGAAAAAAAGAATAAATTTATGATTTTCAATGGCACAACAGGAGCTAGAGCTGGGAGCAGCTTATTGCCTTTACTTTGGCGCCTTTTTTCTTTGTCTACATATTCGAAATCCTAAGAATCCAGGGTTATGTCGATGGTGATGGCTGTAATCCATGGCGGAAACACACAACACTTTCCGGGTTGATAATGGACCTTGATATTGCTATTTCTTCTCTAGTTTCGTTTTGTTCGTTTTCTTATCTCTCTCAGTTGGGTGTAAGTTTAGCTTTGATTATAATTCGCTGTCTGTTTTCTTGTTGTTTTTGTATTTCTTTGTTGGATAAAATCGTAATGTGATGATTATGGTCGCACAGTTTATTAACCTTTTTGATAAAATTCGCAGAAGAGAATAAAGACCACTCACTTTGTTGTGAGTGAAAGTTTTAGACCGCACGTGGGTTAATTTTGCAAACATCCTGACAAATTGAAGATGTCATAAAAAAAATTGAACAAATTGTTGTCATAGAACTATGGATGTGTATGGAGGGACTGTGGACTCTTTTGGTGAGGTTTTTTCTTACAAAAACTTCAATGCATATTTCATTAGAATAAAAAAGCATTTCATTGTTTTCTGATGATCAAAATACCCTTATTTTTTGGTGAATTAAAGAACCTGACATATTTCCTGTTGTGGAATGTGGATTGTTCTGCCATTTTTGCATATATATGAGTGAACGTACTTTCCCGAGAAGAAGAGAAAATTCTTGAAGAACAAAATCACAAAAGACTATAATAAAATGAGCTTAAGAAGACCATACAACTTCAAAGTAACTGCAGGACGATAGAATTTGGAATAATAAAAGCCAAAACTACCAACACAGCATGTTTTATTCATAAACAGGACAATAAGGAAATATAAACAAAAATAACAAAAACAGGACGAAACATTCAATTCTCTTTGCTTCTGTTCTACATTTGAATTGGTTTTGGTTTGAATTTGAAGGAGGTTTATTTGAGTGGCAATTATCATAAAGTAGTTTTAGGCTGATCGTATATAAAGCCCTTGTAAAATATACATAAAGGACATCGATACACATGAAAATATATAAATTTAGGAAGGTAAAATTGCCCGCCTATAAAGACTTGTCTTGATTCTTTTATGGAAATTCAATTCGGATCTGTGGAGTTCTTAAGAGAAATAAACTGGGTCCCTTGGGAGCTTTGGGTTGACCCATATAATGTTTCAAACTTAAGTGCGAAGGGATTTTTCTTAAATGTCATTACCTTCTTGAATTACTTATTAACTTACTTATGGTGGTGCTACAGCCCTGGTCGGAAAAGGGCCTCACTCGAGAAACTTCTCCAGCCAGCTCGGTTCATAGTAAGCTGTCTCCAGTTTCGCACGCCAAGTTGGTTCAGGTCCTCTACCACCTGTGTGCTCCACCTGAGTTGCGGTCTTCTTCTTCTGCGACGTCCTTCCGGGTTGGATTCGAAGAATCTACGAGCCGGAGCATTATTTTCCATTCGCTCAATGTGACCCTACCATCTAAGTCGTTGGACCTAAACTTTTCTGGCTAGGTCAGTGTCGCTGAACAGCTCGTACATAACTTGCTTAAATCTTCGTTTTCATTCTTCATTTATGCAAAAAAATAGAAAGGCCAGACAGCTCTTGAAGAGCCAAGGCCTGAGTGGCTTATTCTCATCAACAATTCTCTAGGTGCATGTGAAGCATTGAGAGGACGTACAATTTAACGCCGATTCCGAACGGCAAAGTTGAGAAGCACTTTTTCATGACAGATTGATAATTTTGGAAGTTTTGTCAGTTCTTCGCAAGAGGCAGTGCCTGTGAAAGATGAAATAAAAACTATGGGCACGAGTAGGACTCGAACTCACGACGTTCTGGTAAGCAGATAACGCACCTAACCACTACTCGACGGACACTACATTTATGCAGACAGGACCAGAAATCACTCGCAGAATTTTTCTCTCTAAGCATCGCACATGTCTCCGCATCAAACATTAGGACCGAGATGATAAGGGCTTTATAGAGTGTCCTTTTAGTTGCTCGGAAGACTTAACTACTCAATTGTCTTCTAAGTCCAAAGAAGCAGCGATTGGCAAGAGTGATTCTTCGTGTTTATTTCATCGCTGGTGTTGTTGTCTCAGTTGATAGCGGATCCCAGGTAGACAAAGTCCTTAACTTCCTCGAAGTTAAATCTGTCTCTGCTGACGTTTGCTCCAAGATGTCGATGTTGGTTGCCCTTTCTTTTCGACAGCATTAACTTGGTCTTGCCCTCATTAACAGCTAGACCCATCTTCCTGACCTCCGTCTCAAGACTCACAAACGCTCCACTGACATCACGCTGTGTTCTTCCAATTATATCAATGTCGTCTGCGTATCCTAGTAGCTGGACGGACTTTTGAAAGATTGTTCCTCTGATGTTGACGTTGGAGCTTTGCACAATCTTTTTAAGAATCATGTTGAAGAAATCGCATGACAACGCATCGCCTTGTCTTAAACCTTTTTTGACATCAAAAGCGTCCGTTAGGTTTTTTCCTACCATGATGGAACGCGTGAATTTTCCTTTGTCATCTAACACAGACGGATGAGTTTTTCTGGAATGTCAAAACTAGACATTGCTTTATATAGTTGGTCTCTATAGACGCTGTCATACGCGGCCTTGAAATCGATGAAAAGGTGGTAGGTATCGATTTGAAGTTCCTGGGTCTTCTCCAAGATCTGCCGTAGGGTGAATATTTGATCGATAGTGGACTTTCCGGGTCTGAAGCCACACTGATAAGGACCTACCAGGTTGTTGACGAAGGGCTTCAAATGTTCACACAGCACGGCAGACAAGATCTTATAGGCGATGTTAAGTAGACTTATTCCTCTGTAGTTGGTGCAGTTCAAGGGATCTCCTTTTTTGAGGATCGGACATACTTTCCTCCGACCAAGTTTTGCAGATGAGCTGGTGCATGCTTCTAACCAAATCATTTCCTGCTGCTTTGTAAAGTTCGGTGGCTAGCCCGTCTGTGTCAGCGGCTTTGTTGGACTTAAGTTTAGATATCGCTATCTTTACTTCGTCCATGTCTGGTGGGTGGAATCGTTGGTCTTCTGCACCCAAATTGAATGGTTCTGTATTGCTGACGGAGTTTTGATCACCATCGCCATTGTACAGCTTGTAAAAAATATGTTTCCGGATCCTCAGAATTGACTGCAGTTCCACTACGATGTTCCCATGATGGTCTCTACAGGCTTCAGTTCGAGGTGTATAAGCCCTGGAGGTTTGTTTTACCTTTTTGTAGAACTTTCGAACGTCGTTCCTGTGACATCCCTCTATCTCCCTGATCGCTCGCTTTTCATGCTCCTTTTTTTTCATGATGACAAGTTTATGCTCCTCTCTCCTTTTCTGTTCGTAGAGCTCACGAGCTGCTTGTGTCCTTCTTTGTAGCGCCGCTTTGTATGCCTATTGCTGAGCTGCATGTGCTCGCCGGCATTCATCGCCAAACCAGAGGTTTCGTAGTGGTGAACGTGTAAACCCTAGCACTTCAGAGGCGGCATCTCTGGTGGCTGCTTGGCAGTGTTGCCATTGGTTCTCTTTATTTTTTGCTATCAGCAAAGGACTTCTGAGGAGATTTTCGGAGACACGATTGGAAAAGGATCTAGCAATCTCTTGCGATTGTAGCCGTTTGACGTCGAATTTCCTCCTAGCATTTTCGCTTGTTGGCCTTGATCGGGATATCCTCATTCGTACCTTGGCTACAACAAGGTCGATGTTGGCACCTCGGAATGTGCGGACATCTTGCATGCAAGAGAAGTGTCGTGCGTCGATCGCAATGTGATCGATCTGGTTGACGGTTGATTGGTAAGGAGATTTCCATGTTCCCTTGTGGATATCGAGATGTGGGAATCGCGTACTTGCTTCCATTACATCTCGCCCCGCAGCGAAGTCAATTAGCTTAAATCCGTTATCAGAGGTGATGTCGTGTAGGCTGTGTCGTCCGATTTTTCCACCAAAGATTTCTTCTCTTCCCTTCTTAGCACTAAAATCTCCAAGGACGATTTTATTGTCATAGCTATAGGGCATTGCTCATAGGTCTTGTCGAGGAGCTCGTAGAACCTGTCTTTGGTGGTGTCTTCATCCTTTTCCTTAGTGGGGGCGTGACCGCAGATGAGGCTGATGTTGGTGAAATTAGCCTTGATACGGATTGTAGTGATGGGCTCATTCACTGAGTTGAAACTCAAAACCTTCCTCCTGAATCGAGTCCCAACTACAAATCCACATCCAAATAGACGCTGATTTTGTTCCCGGTAGCAGTCGCCGTAGTTAAAATCGCAGTTGTTCATTTTACGTAGGCCCGGACCATCCCATCGCAATTCTTGGATGGCAGTTATACCTGCTTTATAGCAGTCAAGGGTTTCCGCTAGTTGTTCGGCTGCACGTGGTCTGTTGAGGGACCTAACATTCCAAGTGCAAAACCGAAATTCGTTGTCCTTAAATCGTTTGCATGGGTCGTCATCATTAATTCCGTCCGTTTCCGAGGCTTGTTGGTTATACGGAACCATGTTTTCTTTATGTGGCCGGGCAGTCACGCCGACGCACGACCCCCAACCTGGAAAGCCAGGTCTTTAGTTTAACTCTAAGACGAAGAGCCCCCCAAACCGCTCCTTATGGGCCGGGGCTGCGAATATGTCGTAGTAGCCTTATAAGTTGTTCACTAAGTAGTTCATCCTTCCTCGAACTGTAGATGCCACCGTTGATTCCATCTTGGGAGTTCTTCCGCTGCCGCTTGTTGAAAAGGAGGCATGCCTTAGTGGAAGCATACCTCCTCCCCCTCTCTCTCTTTGCTTCCGCCAACAACTTCCCCGTGGGGTTGGAACCCAATCTTCGGTTGAAAGTACTGGGCACCCGATGTTCACCACGGGGAGGTGGAGAGTAGGAGTTGATCCACTTGAATGCACGTGTCTACCCTTCTTTGATTAATGAATAAAAAATAAGCCTCGTTTCAGCGATGAGGATTCTGCA
The DNA here is from genome assembly GCA_920937365.1 of Sphaerophoria rueppellii. Lineage (NCBI taxonomy): Eukaryota > Metazoa > Arthropoda > Insecta > Diptera > Syrphidae > Sphaerophoria > Sphaerophoria rueppellii. The sequence continues at coordinate 68,480,941 of CAKKXW010000004.1, read as the reverse complement.
AATGATTTTCCATCAAATTTCTTTTTGTCGTGTAAAAATACTTAAACACCTACATAAGAGAATCTAATTTAACTTCTAGCCACCACTGACCCTATAATAAAATAATAACCACCTTTCGCCTTACAAATGCAAATGCGACCACAGCAGACAATCCTACAGGCTCTCGTTTTCAAATTACTGCACTAGAGCTTTTCCGTCCAGCATGTCTGTTTAATAACATTTCCTGTCCATCATTATAACGACGATAGCGGCGGCGGCGTCGGTGGCAGTACCTATACTGTATCGCCCATACAAACTTTACATTCGCATGCAAATTTAGCCCCACAAAACATTTCCGTCATCATCGTTCTCTTCCAGAGACACCCAGCTGCTGCAGGATAGACTGGTCATTATTGAGAGAGAATATTGTGTTGTAGAATTTTGCGTTTTTATGATGCAACACCAAATCGTTAGTCAAGCAACTGAATTCTGTAGGCAATGTTCATTTCGCTTTTCTCGATTTTGCCAATTAATGTCCTCATTAAGCATCGCTGTATGCAAAAGCAAGAAATCATATTGTAGACGAGAGAAGGCCTGAATTTAATTCTTCTAACCAACGACCATAGCGTTGTGCGTCATCGTCGCGTCAGGATAATGACGGATATCCCTTTTTATGTGGTGTTGGAGGTCGTTTCCCTTCGTGCTGCTGTGAGCTGTAATACCATTATTCACTTCCTTCCACATAAGCCATATAAGCCAAAATGGACGCAACAACACATCACGACGAAATAAAACAGCGATTCATATGATATCACGAACACGATGTTATTTTTTTTTTCTCATAGACCAAACCAACTCTATATGCGGAGGGTTCTTATACAGAATGACGTGCAATTTGATTTTAAATATTAAATTTGACTCCAAAATGGCGAATTTACGACCGACAACAGCTTGTCTAGGTCAATTTGTGTTCAATGTTTTGCCCCCATAAAGGATTTATCCATCATGTAAGATAATATACTTGGGTCATTGAAGCACTCCAGTCATTTGGGGTTCTACCTTCGCAGCCAGTGCGAATTGTGTGTGTGTGTTTTCTGATGAAAGGAGAATTTCGGCAAGCTGTCTATTATAACAATAGCAGTTTCGTGATGAAATTTCATATGAATTTTCATGGCGAAGTTCTTCTTTATTTCAATGGCTATGACATGAGTATCATCAGAAAGAACCAGGATATTGTATTTGTCCTTGTGGCTTAAAAACCACCAAGTCCTTTCAAATGATTTCTATACAGCGGCGGCGGCGGTATTAGCGTTCTGATGTTACTACTGCTGGTGCTCCCACGATACACAATTTGACTCCGTTTTCATACTCATTCGGTCGTTCGTTCATTTTTCGTCCCATATGTATCTAGCTTGTTAAAATATGATTTATGGTGAATGCTGGGATATTCTTGGATAATTTTGTAGCTTTTGCTATGCATAGTCATCTCGTCCGTTTCCGATATCCACATATGGTACACTCTGTTCGACGCATAATGTCACCCATGGTAGCACTAACCCACTCTATACCGACTACCGACTACATATATAATGGAGAATTTTTCTTTTCTGTTGCTCACTGAGGATAAAGCTTCTCTGGTGGAATTCATAATCGACACGACACATTCCGTTAGGTTACACATCTCATTATTTGCTGCTTGTGCGCTACTGCTGTTGGTACAGCTCTTGTTCGGCTTAGCTCACCCGATTCTCCCACAAAAGACCAACAAGCAGCAAAGCATGCCAGTCGCTATCTTCTATTGTACCATTATTCGCCTTGTGGCATTATCCTTGTGGTAGATTTCCAAAAATTGTATGTCCCTCTAACTCGCCACCCGCTGTTGTTGTATGCATTCGTTATCATACTTGAACCTGTACATACCTTTATCAAAAGAGTTAAGCTACAGCTGGCTGGCTGTTGCAGCACCAAGTTGGTACTTTTGAAATTCCAAATCGAATTCGGCGAATATTTTCCGAGTCAAGGAATCTTTGATTGTTTCTGAGTCATTAGGTGGCGAATAAGTATGTGTGCTTTTGAAATTTGTTTGAATTATTTGACTCGAAAATTATTTAGCTCGTGAATTTATCTGCAGACCTTAACTTTTGACACAAAAAGGCTACTATACAATTATGATGCATGTAGACTCTGACATTTTTGGGATATGGCAATTGTGAGTAAGGAATATTTGCGATTAAGCAATATTTTGCTTAATTTAATGGGTCAGGTGCATATTTGACCTGAAAAATAATTTCGAAAATATCAGAGGATGTGATGTGAGCTTTCAAGTGGAATATCTGGGTTTAAAATTATCGAATCTAAATTCTTTTCCATAATGGTGGATAATGGGGAGGATAAAATGTGACCTAAATTCAAGCCTGCTTTGAATGAGTTTTTCTTTTTAAAGATGATCATGGTTCAAATGGTTTAGTTCTTGGCTACATTTCTACAGACATCACCAGCTTGTCTATTAATCTGTGCCTATCTGCCTTCATGATGTATTTTGTATTTATGTCTTGACCTGTAGCCACTCCTATTAAATTCCTGTAGGTACTAACCTCCCTTGCTCCCCTGGCGGAAATTCTTGTTATCGAGGATGCGTTTAATAACGTAAGAACGGAATCAATCAAAACCGCCTTAGTTGAAGTTGGAGTTGAATCTGTCATATTCGATTGGATCTTCACCATGTTAAATGGCAGAATCGTCAACCCTCAATTGGGATCTAGCGCTATTGAGAAAACAGTTACTAGAGGCACACCACAGGGAGAGCTCATCTCACCCCTACTCTGGATCCTCGTAGAAAACGAAATTCTCACAAAGTTTAAAGATCAGGGCATGAAAATTATTGTAGCATATGCAGATGATATAGTGGTTCTGGTATCAGACAAGTTCCTTGCAACCAACGGAAACATTATGGAAAACGCATTAAAAGATTTATCTTCTTGGGCAACTAAGAACGGTCTCGGGGTCAACTCCACCAAGACAGAGCTAGTTTTGTTCATGAAAAAACGGAAACTGGAAAGCTTCAACCCTCCTAAATTAAATGGTATTCCTAAGGAAGCTAAATTTCTAGGGGTGATCCTTCACTCCAAGCTTACATGGAAGCGTAATTCTGAGGAAAGAATGCAAAAAGCACTATGTGCATTCTACACATACAAAAGGACCTTCGGTGTACGTTGGGGTATGCGACCGAAAGTCATCCAATGGATGTACACAGCGATTGTCAGACCCATTCTCACCTATGGCTCTGTTGTATGGTGGAAAGCAGTAGTCAAATAAAGCTATCTCAAGAACCTGAATAAGGTACAGAGACTAGCCTGTATAGGAATAACAGGGGCTAAGAGATCCACACCACAGGTTGGGTTGGAAATGATCTTGGATCTCCCGGCTCTGCATGAGTTCATAAGGCGCACGGCAGCCAAAACCGCAATTCGTTTAAAAGAACTGAGTTTTTGGAAGCACAGCACATGGGTCAGTCTTACAAACATATGACATGATTCCAAGACTGATGGAGACCACCGATTACATTCCCCCCGGCTGGATTTTGAAAGGAAATTTTCTATTTGCATACCAGGAAGACAAGGTTGGGATCCCAATTCACTTATAAGTGAACAGGGTATCCCTTTCTACACTGACGGTTCGAAAATGGTATCAGGAACAGGTGCTGGAGTGTTTTGCCAATCTCTCAACATCAGAGAGGCGTATAAACTCCAAGCTGACTGTAGTGTCTTTCATGCCGAGATTTATGCCATTGAAAAAGCAGCTGAATTGGTACATCATGAAAAGCTAAGCTCCTCGAAGATTACTTTTTTCGTGGACAGCCAGGCTGCTATCAAAGCCTTAGCCAGTGAGACCATAAGATCAAAGGTAGTTTTAAACTGTAGGAAAGAATTAAATAGAATCTGCCACACTAACCAGGTTAAGCTCTGCTGGGTTCCTGGACACAGCAATATAGAAGGGAACGAAATAGTAGACGAACTAGCCAGGAAAGAAGCAGACACAAGTAGTAGTGACCATTCAGATAGCGGACCACTCGTCCCGATTGGGGTACTCAAGAGGAAGATAGACCTTACATCAAAAGAGATAATCAATAACTCCTGTAAATCCAGGGACGATTGCGTAATCTCTAGAAGTTTATGGCCTAACATTAATGAAAAGGAAACTCGGTATATTTTATCGCTGAGTAAAAGGAACATTAAAATCCTGAAAGATAGGAGCTTTTGCACCCGATTTCTGTAGCAGCTGTCAGGATGAGGAGGAAATAGAAACCATTAAACACCTGCTCTGTGACTGTGCGAACCCCCAAACCAACCAACTCCGTCATTTTGGGAACAGGTTTGTTGGAGAACTGGATGATCTAGTCCAGGTCTCAATGGCAAATATGAAGAAATTTATAGATAGAACAGGCTGGTTCGTTAACGAGCCGGTCTACGTTCATCGACAACCTCGAATAGCATCGATGCTAACCTTTATGTTTATAGGGGATCACTATGGACCAATAGGCCCCCGTGTATGCAACAGTCCACGCTGTGCACACCCCTCATAAACTAATCTAACCTTACCTACCTCCCTTGCTCTTTCATTAACCATCGAATTTGATGAACATTTTTTGAGACTGACAATTACTGTTACAATTTTAGTATGGCTGATTTCTCTTGTCTCAACAACCTACTTAGCTCAGCCGATTTCAAGTTAAACTCCCTCCACTCTACAGTTGAATCACTAGGTAATTGCTTTTATTTGATTCTCTCGTACTGTATTGATGAATCAGTACCATTCTCATGTAAAAAAGACTTCACCTCTTCACCGCCCTTATATAACAGAGAGCTCCGTAGTTTAAGGAATAAACGTAATAAGCTTTGGAAGATGTTCCTACAGTCTAAATTTGACACCAACTAAAATAATTATCTTCTGGCTTATAATGCTTTCTCCGAATTGAATGAATATCCTTATAGGCTATACCTTAACCAAATGGAAAACAACCATTTCTCTGACGCGAGGAGTTTTTTCAAATTCATAAATTTTAAGCGGAAATCTGATGATTTTCCACCATCTTTGAGTTTCCGCAATATAACTTCCTCAAGTCCGCCGACATTAACTAATCTTTTTACAGTTTTACAATCTTATACCGAATACCATCATGACGCCGATCCTAGCTACTTTCGTTATTTAGAAGGTTGCACCCAGACTTCTGTTTCATCTTTTACAATAACTGAGGAAATGGTTCTTGCTAAAATTGAAAGCCTCAAAGAAAGCTATAGTCCTGGTCCCGATGGCGCCCCATCTGTTGTCCTTACTTTCTTGTATCCCCAAGCTTTTTGAAAGTTTGGTTTATAATTCGGTTTATTTTCATTGCAAGCCCATATTCTCTCCCGCTCAACATGGTTTTCTTAAAGGATGATCCACCACGACCAACTTAATTGAATATGTATCAAGTGTTCTATCGGCTCTCGAAAATGGATGTGAAGTGGATGTTATATATACTGACTACAGCAAAGCCTTTAATAAAATTTCCTTCAAGATCTGAATCTATGAACATCTATCTGAATCTCAAAGCTCTTGGTTTTCCACTAATTTTTATAAACTGGATAAGCTCCTACCTTGAGAATAGAACCTATAGAGTCATCTTCCGTAATTCAGTCTCCAGTCCAATTCATGTTACTTCCGGGGTTCCACAAGGTAGTCACCTCGGTCCCCTTCTCTTTTTCTTATCTGTTAACGACGTTTGTCTTAAATGTTTGCGGATGACAAGAAAATTTTTAAAATTATTTCAACTCCATCAGATTCCTCGCTGTTACAAACAACGACCTGAATATCTTTTTTGATTGGTGATCTCATAACTTCCTTGAGTTAAATATAAATAAATGGCAGCAAATATCCTTCTCGCGTAAGTAAAACCCAACTCATAGAATATACTTTTCGGTTAATGACGCCATTAACAAAGCCGATTCTGTAAGAGATCTCGGTTTAATGTTTGATAAGGACTTGAATGTCCATTCCCACTTTGAGCAAATTATTAATAAAGCTAATAGGTCTCTCGGTTTTATTAAGCGATGATCTATCCCTAAGTAACAAAATCCTTCTCATCTTGAGTATGCATGCCAAGTTTGGTCCCCTTATTATGAACAGCATTCACCTAGAATTGAAAATGTTCAAAAACGTTTCATTCGATTTGCCCTGCGAGGCCTCCATTGAGAAGATTCTTCCAACCTGCACCGACCGACGACTATAGTTGATAGGCTTGCAACCCTTAACTACTTGACGGAAAATCGCCGATTTATCATTTGCTCACCAATTGGTATTGGGCAACATAGATTCCCCGACACTCCTGAGTAAAATCCAACTCAACACTACCCCTCCGGCACGTGCGATCTGTTTTTCTTTTTTATATTCCTCATAACCGCAAAAACTATGATGGGGTTTTTTTTTTGGTTCTTGTTATTCATTTTGCAATTAATCCGGGGGGCCCGGAGGCCCCCACAAAATTCTTTAATGAACAAGAACCAAAAAAGAACAATTACGGCTTAAAATTAAGGGGACAAGGTATGAAGGTAAATTACGACAAATCAGAAAGTCGGTATAGGGTGGTACGTAAGGATGAAGAGGAGATGTGGAAGTCCAAAACGTGTTGAGTATTATTAGCAGACCGCAGCATTCTGTTAACGGGATTGAAATGAGCGTAATTGATCCTGTGAGCAGAAAGCTGAAAGATGGGGACAGTTCTCAGATTGCGCGGATTGGTGTTAAATGAAAACATATTGAGAAGGGCTTGGCTGTCAATAGCTCATGTAGTTAATTGATGGATAAAAATAATCTCCGCAATTTCACGGCGTTTTTCCAAAGACGTGAGTTGGATAATATGCAGACGTTGTTCGTAAGGAGGTAATATGAGGGGATTGTTCCAGGGGAGGTTACGTAACGAGAACCGAAGGAACCTTTTTGAACAGCCTCAATTCGCAGGGAATGGGTTTTATGGTAAGGAGACCATACTATACTGGCGTATTCTAGAATAGGCCTAACAAATGTTGTAAACAAAGCCTTTGTCACATAAGGGTCATTTAATTCTTTTGACCACCTTTTAATGAAGCCTAGAGCTGAATTCGCCTTTGAAATTATTGACTCGTAGTGAGATCTGAAGTTGAGCTCTTTATCACAAATTATACCCAGATCACGAATGAAGGTGACAATTGGTATAAGTACGTTTGAAAAATGATAAAAACGTTGTGAAGAAGGGAATCGTTTGCGGGAGAAGGTCATGGATTGGCATTTGTCGACGTTAAGTTCGAGAAAATTTTTGTTGCACCAAGTAATGAAGACATTCAGATCACTTTGAAGCAGAGAGAAATCGGATTCGGAAGTGATTTTTTAATGATCTTTATGTCATCGGCGTAGATCAGGACAGTTTAGTGGGAAATAATGTCCCAACATCATTTATGGCAATGACGAAAAGAAGAGGGCCAAAGTGACTACCTTGAGGGACACCAGAAGAAGCAACGAAAGGATTGGATAAGTGGTTTCTTAACAGGACTCGATATGGCCGGTCCTCCAAGTATGATTTAACCCATTGGATGAACGAAGGAGAAAATCCAAAGGTTCCAAGCTTAAAAAAAAACTATTTGGTGATTAATTTTATCAAATGCTTTGCTGAAGTCGGTGGTTATTACATCGACCTCGTAACCTTTTTCCATATCATTAAGGGACTGAGACACAAATTGGAAATTGTTTGTAGTAGACCTACCTTTGATGAAACCGTGCATCATAGATTTAACATGAAAGAAAATCGAGTCGTAGATTATGGATTTGAAAAGTTTGGGTATGGCAGAAAGCTTGGCTATTGGGCGATAGTTAGAAATATTGTTCTTACAACCTTTTTTGTGGATGGGAAAGATGAAGCAGTCTTTCTAAGCGGAAGGAAAAATAGATTGAGAAAGTGATAGACGAAAGAGAGATGCTAGAGGGCCATTGAGGTGAGAGACACATTTTTTTAGAAGTACGGCAGGAATTCCGTCGGGACCAGGAGAAAAATCATCCTTGAGTGAATTCATCTTATCAATAACTGAGGAGTCGCAAATGTTGAGGAATGAGTACGAGGAGCCCGAAAAATTTGGTAGGTATTTAAAAAATTCAGAGTCCGGAGCTTCATTGCATTCTTTATAGGACTGGCAAAAAAAATTTGCAAAAAGATTGGCTATCATTTTGGGATCTTCGGAAGAAATGTTATCAAATTTGAGAAAAACCGTTTGGGATCTGAAGTGAAGTGAAGTGAAGATGGATGATTGCATTCTTCTTAGATATTCCTGATATGATGATTCGCAAATTACAGAAAATTCGGAAGAAGCTTGTTGTTATTGTGAAAAATCATGTGGGCTCATTGATTTCAAGTAGTTATTCCAGAGTTTGTTTTTCCGGTTACGGAGTGAGCGAAGTTCCTTGGAGTACCAAGGAGGAGAATATGAACATTTTTTTTTTCTAGTGATAGGACAACAGTGCATGATACAATTGAAAATTGAAGTGTAAAAGAAGGAAACTGATATGTCTACAGGAATGATTGGGCTTAAAAATTGATAAAATTAATTTCATTTAAGAGTTTATTTAGCGATTCAAAATCACAATTGTGGAAGTTAAAAGTGAATGATTCTTCACAATCATTCATGGGCATGTTTTTAGAGTAGGAGAAAATGAGTTCTAGTGAAGGGTGGTAGCCATCTAGAGTCGATAAGAGATGTTGACTTTGTTTAACAAAGGAGTTACAAGGGTCAGATGAAAAAATAAGATCTAGCTGTCTGGCCAAATTATTGCAAACTGCGCTAATTTGGAAAAGTCCAGATGCAAATAGCCTGTCAACCAGAATAGCCTCTTTTTCAGATAGAATGTTATGGGGGCTGAAGGAGAGTTCATCATCGGACGGGCACCAGACCAAATCAGGTAGATTGAAATCGCCTAAGATAAAAATGTCATCATTGGGGGTGGTAGCTTCGATTAGAGAGTCAATGAAGTCTACAACTTCTACCCGCTTCTTTGAGATCCTTCTAAAAACAAAATGTTTGGTTTCTTGTTCAATAAATTACTTTGATTTGGGCCTAAAGGCCCACACGAATTAAGGTTCAAATTCGATAACAAAAACCAAAAAAAAAAATATTGTTTTAAGTAAGTGATAAGTTTAAGTTATGTCAACACTTGGATTAAGCTTTGAATTTCACTAAAAAGATGAAACATTTGTTTGTCTCGTTTAATCGGACAATGAAAAAGGGCATGCTCTTCATTAACTGATATATTTTATCAAATAATTGTATCGTCAACTAAAGAAAATCAAATAAATCCTAGTTGGAAAAACAGTTTTCTACAATCATAAACGACATAAACGACTAACGACACAACTGAAAATTTAACACTTTAGTTCTTACCATTACACGAAAAATGACTGAGAAAAAAGTCTAGAAATAAAGAAAATGATGGATATAAATTCTTAGAAACGAAGATTAATGAAATGTCCAACCTTTGATAAGGAAAATAACAGTTTCTGTCTTCATTTCTCCTTATTTATTCCTGGAGCCTCGCTATCTAACTGTTTATTTATACAAATAATAAAAAATAGGAAAAAAATGTTACTTCTTTTTCACAAGCCAAAAAAATTCAAGACTCAAGTAAAAGAAAGGAAGACTCGTTGTTTTTATTTTTAATTTTTTGTCTAGTTTACTTTTCTTGTCTCTATTTTGCTTTTTCTTGTTTCTTATTGCTGTAGAAAGAGGAACAAGCTAGAGAAAGTAAAGCTATTTATATAACGTAGGTACTTGAAGACTAGAACAAAACTTTTATCAGTGAAAAGTGTGAAAAATGATGGAGAACTTTTGACAAAACGCGAAGTTTTTCTATTTTTGCTTTAAGTTATTCGTTTGTCCTCCTTCTTCTGGAATTGGTGCTATCTCTTAGAGGAATTTTTTTGCTCTAGATGGAAAATTAGCAAAAAATCAGAAAAGACTCTATTACTTGCTTTATTGTGTTAACAGGGAAGGATTTTCAGCTAGACAAGAGTTTTGACAACTTTTGACGATGTGTATTACTGGTATAACTTTCCAGTACTGTAAAAATCATTGAAACGTTTTGTCCGGGAACCGCACACAAATTTTATCCTTTCCAAGTATACAAAAATTAATAAACACGGATGAAAAGAAATCAAAATTGTTTCATTAAAACTCTGATTTTATGGTATGGTCCTCTTGTTACATTTCTTACAGAAACTATGTGAATTTCAATAAAGGGTTTTTCAATGGAGACGCTACAAAAGTTTTCTTAAAAAAAAAAAAACGGTTTTGGATATCAATAAAATTCTTTATTCCTGTGGAAGTACATTTGATGCCATTACGGAACTTCTTTGCATGGATACCACGGGCACGCTTGCAGAAGTCCAGACGCTGAACCCAATTTTCGACGGTTTTCAAGCATAAATCGGCAGATACTGCTGCAATTTCACGTTCGATATTCGTACGAAGTTCATCAATCGTCGTTGGCTTGTTGGCATAAACCATAGATTTGACGCAGTCCCACAGGAAATAGTTTAACGGCGTTTAATCGCATGA
>CAKKXW010000004.1:68433685-68450282 GCA_920937365.1 Sphaerophoria rueppellii | reverse complement strand
TCTGACGAGGATGATATACTTTGAAACTTTAGATATCAATAATTTATTAATCGGTGGATGTATGCAAAGTTTGTTTTCTTGTTCTATGTTAATGTTACTTATACCTTATTTGTTCGAAAAAAAATGAATTAATTATTTAATATGTAATAAAAATAATCAAAATAATCCTTCCTATGGTAAATTTGTTGTTTTCATTTCATTGAACTGAACAAATATTATTTTCTGTGAAAAAAATGATCAAAAACTGATGTTAACCAGATTAAGTAGTTTTTTTTAAGCCCATAACTATATTTTTGGATTAGCCAACTATGATATCATTCATCAGTTACCTATTTTATATAGAATAACACCAAAAATTTTGATGCTGAGTTGAAAAAAACATTAAAGTAATTAACAGACTTGTTTTGAAAAATGCGGTCGGTCTCATGATTGGCCCATTCAAAGTTTGTCCGAGCAGTAGATTCTTAATGTAGACATTCTAAGCTTTCATTTGATACCCCATTTGCCCACTCAGCCGATGAGGTAGAATGTCACCAAAAATTGCGTTTTTAAAATGGTCGGACAAAGGGAAAGGCCCGCGTTATTTCTGTCCGACCATATGATTTGGTATCTACGACGAAATGTCTATTGACTTCTACTTACTTTTTCCACTCACCTCATGGTATAACCTGACACCAAAAAACGCAACCGGAAGTCCCATTTAGCCGCCAAAAGGCCCAAGGAAAGTCTGTCCGACCACCGGTTTTGAAAACTTCATATCATTTACCATTAGACGGTGGCTAAATTTCCCACTCTGCTTATGAGGTAGGTAATCTTACGGTCGCCTCCCGGACTATGAGGATTTTTATTTTCAACTCTAAGAGTTGATCAATATAAGATTTTTCAACTCCTAAAATGAAAGGTAGTTTGTGACTGAAAACATTCACTAAATATTTTTTAGCGGTTTTTTGATAACTGTTCTTTTAATTTAACAAAAACTAAATCTAGCCTTAATTTTTTTTGTCTTTTGGACTTCCAAGTTGTTTTTTTTTTTTTTTTTGTTTCAGGCTACATCTGGCTTTTGAAATTGTATATGAAAAATTCCAGAAGGAGTGTGTAACTGAAAAAATTCTTGAAAAAGGTTTTTTATTTGATATCTGTTGTTTTAAGCCCATGAACGAAAAACCATTTTTAGCTTAACTCTTTGCTATTAGGATATGCTATTTTACTTTGTTTCGGACAACATTCCGGCATTTGAAATAGTAGATGAAAAATTTAAAAAGGAGTGTGTGACCCAAGAAATTCTCTAAATACGTTTAGTTTTGGTTTTTTGATAACTGTTACTGTGGTATCCATCAATTTAATCACAATTCCTTCCAGATTCCAGATTGTTATTATTTTCTGGTTTATTCTTAAAGAAAGACTGCATATTTGAATGTTCTTGCGCTGTGCCTTATCCCTTGTTGCGTTTATCTTTGTTTGGCCTTTATGTATTTTTCGAGTAAAAAAAATGAATACATACCAGTACCTTTTGAATAAAATCCTTTTTTACTTAATTAAGAAATGGGAAATATGAGCGACGCTCTCTGTTCATATGGGAGATGCTGCCTGAGTCTAGACGGATGGCAAGCTACTTCAATCTCCAAATATTGCTCCTTGAAGAACATTTCAACAAGAAGCGAAATTTATGTTTAAATTCGGGAAGCCTCTTTGTTTTTTTTTTTTTTAGCACACACTCAAGGGGTTTTAATACCCTTATTATGCCATAGACACAGTGACTGCTTTAGAAAAGAAGGAAGGGGTTAGAGAGGACGTGCCGGTATACATTGGTCTTAAATTTCTGAACATTGCAATGATTTGGAAAGACAGAGTGTGGAAGGGAGTTCCACATTCGCGTAGTTCGGCTAAAGGACGATTCTCTATACTTGAAGGTGGGTCCGAAGTTGGGCTCGAGTGTAAACTGATGGGCATTCCTGGAAGCGCGGGTATTTCGGTTGAATTGTTTAGGGGGTGGAATTCAACTAGCTGTTTCACAAGAGTACTTACCGTAAAAGTAACGATAAAACAGAGAGAAAGACACGAAACGTTACGTGAATGAATCAGTGATGTCTCTACCGCCGATCATTTTTACGGCTCTTCTTTGAATACCATCCATAGGCTTAAGTAAATTACTGGTGCACCAGCCCAAAGATGGGAATTGTACTCAAGCTATGGATGGGTATCCTTACTTACTTACTTAAAGTGGCGCTACAGTCCGTTGTGGACTTTGGCCTCAATCAACAGTCTCCGCCAGCTAGGCCTTAGCTAGTCGTCTCCAGTTTTGCACTCCAAGTTGATTGAGGTCCTTTTCCACTTGAGTGCGCCACCTGAGTCGCAGTCTTCCTCTCCTCCTACGTCCCTCGGGAATAGTGTCGAAGGCTTTCCGGGCCGGCGCATTGATGTCCATCCGCTCTAAATGACCGAGCCATCTGAGTCTCTAGACCTTGACTCTTCTGGCTAGATCCATGTCGTTGTACAACCCGTAAAGTTCGCTGTTATATCTTCTTCGCCATTCCCCTTCAATGCACACGGGGCCAAAAATAACCCGAAGAACTTTCCTCTCGAAACAGCCTAAGGCACTTTCGTCCGATTTTGTCAAGGTCCATGCTTCCGCACCATACAGCAGGACTGGGATGATGAGTGTGTTGTACAGTTTTACCTTAGTTGCTCGAGAGAGGGCTCTTCCACTCAATTGCTTTCTTAGCCCATAGAAACAGCGATTAGCAAGAGTTATTCTTCGTCTGATCTCGGCGCTGGTGTTATTGCCCGTGTTTATAGCGAAGCCTAGGTAGACAAACTCCTCTACTACCTCGAAGTTATATGCGTCTATTGTGACGTTCTGCCCGAGCCGTCGGTTTTGGGTGTCCTTCCTCGAAGGCAGCATATACTTTGTTTTTCCCTCATTTACCGCTAAACCCATTTTTGCCGCTTCTGTCTCAAATCTCACAAAGGCGCCATTGACATAACGCTGTGTTCTTCCTATTATATCAATATCATCGGCGTACGCGAGAAGTTGAACAGATTTTTGGAAGATAGTGCCTCTGGTGTTGACGTTGGAATTCTGCACTATCTTCTCAGTGATGCACATATCGAAAATCTCGAGATATTCAGTCTCTTTGATGCAAGTGCCACTCATGGACAGTGGCAAGGGGGTATATCTCGCTTCACCGATACAAGGCAGCATTGGGTTTTCAAAGCATTAAACTCTACACGGTTTTCGATTCCCCATTGTACAAAACTGTTTAAGTCAGAGTTTATTGAGCTTATCATATTTTGCCGTTGCTGTTCCACATCCGAGGAGGAGGGTTGTGAATCTGGAAACGAATAAGACAAGCTAAGGGTACTATCGTCAGCGAAGCAATGAATTGGATTAGAAGTAACAGACAAGAGATCATTAATGAAAATGATAAAGAGAGTCGTAGACAAAACGGAGCCCTGGGGCACACCAGGGGTCTAACTGTTTACAATTAGGGCTGGTAATGTTTTGCATCAAACCCTTTTTCACCACATTAAACACCTCCTTAACCACAGTTCTGTTATCAAATTCCATAATTTTTTATCCAAGAAAAAGTACAGCGACACCTCTTTCAAATAATAAAAATACTAAACATGGCAGTTACTTTAAGTTAGTGAATAAGCGCACGCGATTCATAACAAACTCTCAAAAGTCCTTACAATAATTTTGCATTTTATATTTTTATTACCGAAACAAGAATGAACACTGAACAAGAATTCGAACAAAAATAAAAACAAAAAACTTTTCTCGTATCCTGCCGTCGAAGTAAATTTCTGTGCTTAATATTCTCATTTGTTATCCTGTCTCAGCATTGTTTTATATTATTTCTTTTTTTCTCTGGTTTGCTCACTTTGCGTTTTTTTTGTTGCTTTTATTCCTCACCAAAGCCCACATTTGGTGCGAAGTTGGATGGTTTTTTTTTTCTTATTTAAATAAAAATATTCACCGAAAGGATGTGTATTATGATACGATCCTTTTTTTTGTGTTCTGTTTTGCTTTCTTCACAATCATTCATTTTAATATTCTCATATAACGTTAGCTGCTGGTTTTCATTTCCACCATCCGTTCTCTTATAGCTTATATACGTAGACTTACTCCTACTCGCGCTGATACTTACTTTTATTTAAAATATCTGGCAATTTTACTAAAACAGCCAACGAACGCTACAACATGGAGAAAACGTGTGAATAAAATGTAACGCTTTGGTTTGCCAGGATATCCATTTATTTACCATGTTTTGAATCTATGAAAATTTGTATGCATTTTGGGAGCAATAATACAGTCTGTTTAACAAGTTTTGCTCTTAGATCGGCAATCGAAATATTTGAATCGTTTTGATTTTGTCTTGAAAGCTCATACTTGCCGGCTAGACTGTTTGAAAATGTGCAAGTAAAATTTGTCTAATGGAAAATTTATTGAAAGCTCGAAGGAAAACCCCAACACCAAGACAGCACAGCCAACAATTTAAACTGGGGGTTTATAATAAATTGTTTCGATATAAAAAAAAAGAGGAGCTGTTATGGATCCTTGCTCAACGTTCTTCTCCCTTTTATGCTACAACTGCTGCTGCTGTCAAAGACGGACGAAAACGACCGACACGACAGAGTCGACGTGCGAGCGAAATGAAGAGAAACGATTTCATTTCAAAATCTGTTTAAATCCAATGAAATGCGTTTCAGAGTGTGAGATTTACAAAAGAAAAAAAAAACAAAAATTCAGTGTTGACATAGCGCTTAGGGAATTTTCATCGTTTTTCTTTTTTTTTTTCATTCTTAGTTTACTTTTTCGTTCTCGTGTTGCTTTTTTTGGATCGTGGATAAGGAAATTGGCTGTGCGGAAATTAATACGAAAGGCACACAGTAAATATAGACCCAAAAATAAGGTTAACAAGGAGGGGAACAACAAAATGTAAAAATGATTCAACAAATTTTTGTGTTTTCTTGTTTTGATTTTGACTTAAAACTTTACGTTTCTTTTTTTGGGGTTAATTGGTGTAACTTTTCAAAATAAAAGTTCAGAACATTTATCTGGCTGTGGATGTTTCTTTTTTCAATCATTTAAAGAATTTTTTAGCGATTATGAATATATGAAAGTTTTAAGTCTAGAAAAGTTGAAAGGGATTTTTATGGATTTTATCGGGAATTTGCTAATTTAATTCTGATGATATAAGGATATTTTTTTTGCAATAAGAATGTGGAACAGGTACCTCAAATTCCTGCATTGTTATAATCTGTAGTCGAAATGTACTTTTACTCCCTAATTTCAGTGATGAAGCGAGAATTATAGATGGCCAAGAAAGCTAACTGGCTGGTTTAAGCATTTTTGGGCCACGACCTTCCAGGCGCACTTCCTGGCAATACATTAGCGAAATCAATTGCTGAATCGTCAAGACCTAAGACCAATTTCACTATCGGTTGTGATGAAATATGCTAACAATACTACGTGGAGTAGTAACTAGCGATTAATGTAGCGGGAGTAACTATAAGGTTCGAAATTTCAGAGTAGATTATAGTAATGTTCGTGGGCTAAGTACGAATTTTCTTGCTACAAACATCTCTTCTGTGTCTAACAGGCCAGCTGTTTTGGCGCTGAGCGAAACTCAAGTAGGTGAGAATTGCGATCTTTCATTTTTTTTTTGCGATTTCTCATTCATGATAGCTCAGTGCCATTATTCTTCCTCAACCATGGTCTCGCCGTCTACATTAGGAATGCTGTTGCCTATCAATTTCTTCCACAATATGGATGCTGCCCTTATTTTTCAATTTTATGTGGTTCAAGTTGACTGTAAGTAAGCACATCATTCACCATTGTTTTCTGTATCGAAGTCCAAATTTGCACAGACCTTCAACTTCTCGTGAAATTGACGCTCTGACTGACTCCATTCAAAGAATTGTATCGTTGTACCCTCACACTGAAATTGTTATAACGGGCGATTTTAATGTACACAACTCTTTGTGGCTTCTCCATTCGGGCCAGACAACATGCGAAGGCATGTGTTACGAGATCTTTACTGAGTTTACCCACTTTTCTCAGCTAGTCACTGAGCCTACTCGAATATCAGACATTAATGGCCAAGCCGAAAATACTCTTGACTTGTTTCTTACGTCTGACCCTGATGAATATACTATCAGTTTATTAACGCCTTTAGGCAGATCAGACCATAGTATTATATCTGCAAATTTCTCGTGTCAAACTATAATCCAGTTAGAGAAAGAGCTCTGAAGAGAACCGTATGGCAATACGAGAAAACCAACTGCTGCAATTGATTCAAGCTGTAAAGAGGTTATCAGGGAAAAAGAGGTAAAGTTCCGGTGTTATAGAGCCAACTTAACTGAGGAAAACCGTCACAAGCTTAAACAACCCAAGAAGGCTTACATGCCCGTATTCGACGGCCCAATTTTTACATGACCAAAAATTAAGGCAAAAAATACCGCAATGTCCCAAGGGCAGTAGGAATTTTTGGTCATCTGTAAAAAAATATGAAGAATTCTTCTTCTTCCTCGGTCCCTACGCTCGTTGACAATGACACTCCAGTTATTACCTTTTTGCTGGCAGCTCGCCTCCAACTCTTCGCTGCCAGAGAGTGTCATGACTCCCCCAGTTCTTGAGCGTGTCAATGATTCCATGGGACAAATCTTCTTTGGCACTCGTGTTGTAGCTAGGGTCCTAAAAGATCTCAACATACAAAAATCCGCTGGTCCGGATGGTATCGCCGCTATTATTCTGAAGATGTGTTCTTCCACGCTGGCAAAACCTTTGCGTAAGCTTTTCCATCCATCCTATTCTTCTGGTCTGGTTCCAAGCAGTTGGAAAACAGCACTTGCCAGGCAATCCCAAAAATGTGAATTTTCTTCTCCTCCCAATTATCGACCAGCTTAAAAAGGATCTTGAAGACCAAAAGCTTCTTAATGACCGGCAATACGGTCTTGGCAGCAACAGGTCCACTGGTGGTCTGATGGTTTATCTCACCGAACAGTGGAATAAGTCTTTACATCGTTTTGGAGGAAGTAAGAGTGTTGCACTTGATATTTCAAAGGCATTTGATAGAGTTTGGCACCAGGCTCTTTTATCGAAAATGCGTGCTTTCGGTATTGATGAGTCCCTCCTTCGTTTGATTAGAAACTTTCTTTCGAATCGTTCTACACCAAATGTATTGGACGGGTTCAAATCTGAAACCCACAAAATAAATGTTGGTGTGCCCCAGGGTTCCGTTTTGTCTCCGACACTCTTTCTCATTTTCATAAATGATCTCTTGTCTGTAACTTCTAATTAAATTCATTGTTTGCTGACGATAGAACCCTTAGCTTTTTATATACGTTTCCAGACTCACAACCATCCTGGAACTGGAACGAAAAAATATGATGAGCTTATGCAGGTGGCCATGGTTCAGAGGATAGAGTTATGATTGCTAACCCAAACGCTGCGGGTTCAAGCCCCAGCTTCGGCAGTAAGCATTCTTTTTCTACAAAAATCGCCAGCTTATCTGAGGCCACCTGTTCGATAATATGAGACAATATAAATCTGTATCTCCTCCCCTGTGCGACGTAGGTTTCTGATATGTGTTCTTTCCTTCTATGTGTCTATCTGTCTCTCTTTGTTTATTAATGTCTTGTTCTGTCTCAGCCGATGGCCTCAGTCGCCAGTGCTGTATGTGTCTCTAGTTCGTTGCATTTATGTGCGAAGTACTGTGATGTCAATAGTCAATGATAAGCTCATTGAATTCTGACTTAAACAGCTTTGTACAATGGGGAATAAGAAACCGAGTAGAGTTTAATGCCTCGAAAACTAAATGCTGTCTTGTATCGTTAAAGCTTGATATACCTTCCCTGCCACTGTCCATGAGTGGCACTTGCTTCAATGAGACCGAACATCTCGAGATTCTCGGTATGTGCATCCCTGACCACCTCTTGTGGAACGAGCTCATTTATGCAATGTCGCCAAAAATACCAAAAGATGTTCAGATTTTTTTTGGCGATGCAAATCACCGTCTGATCTGGCTATTATCTATAAGACTTATATCCGTCCAAAACTTGAGTTTAATTTTCATCTCATGGCTGGTGCTCCAGCTACATTCTTAAGCTTTTTTGACGGTATACAAAAAGAGCCCTAAGAATGATTGGTGGCAGAGCATTACCAACTCATTCACTTCTTTAGACCACCGTCGTAACGTTTCGTGTCTCTCTCTGTTTTATCGTTACTTCAACGGTAAGTGCTCTAGAGAAGTAACCAGTTGCATTTCTCCCCTCAAACAATTTGTCCGTAATACCCGTGCTTCTAGGAATGCCCATCAGTTTAGCCTCGAGCCCAACTTAGGACGTACCTTCAAGTATAGATAATCATTCTTTAGCCAAACAACGCGAATATGGAACTCCCTTCCACACTCTGTCTTTCCAAATCATTGCAATGTTCAGGAATTTAAGACCAATGTACGCCAGCACCTCCTTTCAACCCCTTTTCAGCTTCCTAAAGCACTCACTGTGTCTTTGGCATAATAAGGGTATAAAACACGCCTTGAGTGTGTGCGAATTATTAAACAAAAAAAATATAAGAATACTGAACCCTAGACCAGATTTATATATATCTAGCTGTCCTTTCAGGATACTTTGAGCGATGGTAGTTAAGTCATTTTGATTGAGAAACGGAATACTCGGACCCATCATTTTCGAATTCTCATTTATAGTCCAATCTAGAACTCGTTTGTTCTTTTGCGAATTGAAAATCTGTCATTATGACACCATTATCTTACAAGCAAGAACTCCATCGTTAACTTCACACACACACATTCGACGACTTACCGAAGTGATACAAAAGCTTAAGGAAGCAATCAAAGAGTTGTGTATATACGTACTATGCCGTTCACCATAAGATAACGTCTGAAGTGTAATAATATCCTCATATCCTGGAATGGATGATGAGATTCTTTCCTGGTAGCATCAGGATGAGATTGAAATTAGATACATTATAAATGAACCTGACATACAGTCGTCGCGTCATGTGCCTGTATATGTGATCTAACGTTCTTTTTCACTCATTTTGGTTGTTGATGTGTTCTTTTTCATGTTGCTCTGCTGTAGACGAGGACATCAACCTGGGCTTCTGAAATGATGTTGATGATGATGACGATGATTGCGTTGGCGACGATGTAGAAGAAATTCCCAGACGGAAATAGAATAGTAAACTTAAATATTTTCAGGGAATTTTTTTAAAGTTTTAAAAATCAATATAAGAGAGAAGTGTTGTGTTTGAAATTCTGTTTTTAAACAGCAATTCCCTTACTCCTTGGCTTGAAGGTTCATACTGATTTTAATATGACCTATAAATGTTGGTTATTATATTTCCAGACATGTATTTTATTATCCTTTTAAGTAAGGATTTAATCCATCTTTTCGTGACAGCACACTCCATAACAACTTGATTCATTTTTGTGCTGATTTGTGTTTTTTTTTCTTGCTCTCTCTCGTTTTGAAATTATTATTATTATTCTCTTCGTTTCATTTTAAACATCCTGTCTACGAAAATGAATTTGTTTCGCGCGTTCTGCCACTTAATATAGACTGACATAGTCGACTACATGGCTATGAACGACACGATGACTGTAAAACGACGACAACGAACGTGCTAAATTATTATAAAAATGTTGTACTGAATGAGAAAATCTGTTCTGTGCCAGCCAAATGCGACGGAAGAATGCAAAAAAAAAAAATATGATGACTATATGTGCATATTAAAAAATAATTCAAAAATTCAAGAAAAAAAAAAAATCAAGTTAGTATAAATAAAAAAAAAATTGGAAAGAGCAACGGAACAGTGATGTGAATAAGTTTTTATTCACTCGCAGTCCCAAAAGAATGATTGGCAGGAATGTGACTCAGTTCTCGTTTTCATAACACTTGATGGAAGCCTTAAGTGTACGATGCCATCGCTCAATCATGCCATTAGCTTGGGGATGAGTTATGAGTCGTCCTATGTTCGTTGAGATACGTTGTGGTATACCACTTACTTACTTACTTACTTACTTAAGGTGGCGCTACAGTCCGTTGTGGACTTGGGCCTCAATCAACAGTCTCCGCCAGCCAGCTCGGTCCCTAGCTAGCTGTCTCCAGTTTTGTACTCCAAGTTGATTGAGGTCCTCTTCCACTTGAGTGCGCCACCTGAGTCCTGGTCTTCCTCTCCTTCTACGTCCGCCGGGAATAGTGTCGAAGGCCCTCCGGGCCGGAGCATTGGTGTCTATCCGCTCTAGATTACCGAGCCATCTGAGTCTCTGGACCTTGACCCTTCTGGCTAGGTCACGTCGTTGTACAACCCGTAAAGTTCACTGTTGTATCTTCTTCGCCATTCCCCTTCAATGCACACGGGGCCAAAGATGACCCGAAGAACTTTCCTCTCGAAACAGCCCAAGGCACTTTCATCCGCAACGTGAAAATTTGGTTGATGTTTGACTTTCCTCACTTGAAGCCACATTGATAAGGACCAATCAGATTGTTGACGAAAGGCTTCAGACGTTCACATATTACGGCAGAGAGGATCTTGTAGGCGATGTTTAGTAGACTTATTCCTCTATAGTTGGCGCAGTTTAGAGGATCTCCCTTTTTCAGGATCGGGCAAACAATGCTGAGGTTCCATTCATCGGGCATGCATTCCTCTGGTGCAGTCTCCTATCTACCTCGTCACCTGCTGCTTTGAACAACTCAGCAGCCAGTCCATCTGCTCCAGCGGCTGTGTTGGATTTCAGCAGTGATATTGCGGTTTTCCTGTCTGACGGCGGTGTTTTGTTTGTCGTCGCCGTTATACGATCTACAGAAGTAGTCTTTCCAAATCCCCAGCATTGACTGCTGGGGATAATATGATGTTCCCTTTTTTATCTCTGCAAGCATTAGTTCTTGCTCGATGACCATGAGCCAGCTGTTTAACCTTTCGTTAAAACCTCTGAACTTCATTCCTGCTGTTGGCTCTCTCAACATCCTCGATCTGACGCTTCTCATGCTCCCTCTTTTTTCTCCTGAGAAGCCGGCGTTCCTCTTTCCTCTTTCGCTCGTAGAGCTCACGAGCAGCTCTTGTCCTTTTATGCAGCGCCGCTTTGTATGCCTCCTGCTTGGCTGCGTAGGCCTGCCTGCATTCTTCGACAAACCAGGGGCCTCGTTTTGGTAGCTGTGTGAAACCCAGCACATTAGAGGTGGCATCCTCTGAATTGCTTTCTGGCAATGTTGCCATTAGTCTTCTATACTTGATGTTGGCAGCATAGGACTCCTTAGGAGGTTACTTGACACTCGAGCAGAGAAGGATCTGGCGATCTCTTGGGATTGTAGCCGTCCGAGGTCGTATTTTCTTCCAACATTTCCTTGTTTTGGCCGTTGTCGGCATATTCGTAGCACTACCTTGGCTACGACGAGTTGCCGAATTCAGCATTGATTCGGATTATCGTGATGCGTTCGCTTGTACATGTAAAGCTCAAGACTTTTTGCCTGAGTCTGATTCCCACAACGAATCCGAATCCAAAGAGTCGCTGTTGTTGCTCTCGGTTACAATCACCATAGTAGATGTTGCAGTTTCTCAGCCTCCTTTTGCCCGGTCCATCCCATCGCATTTCCTGGATAGCGGTAATATCGGCTTTGTAGCAGTTGAGGGTATACCATATCGTGAAATCCACGTGTTGATAAATTCTCTTGCCACGGTTTCATCTGTGATATCTGGCAGGGGCACAGCTTCAGCCCATCGTGAAAAACGGTCTATTTGGGTCCGATGATGTCCATGTTCACATGCTCGAAACGCCTTGCTAGATCTTCATAGCCTTCCAAGTCCGTCTTGTTGTGCCGTTGAATTTTTGACTTCTGACACGGCATGCACAGTTTAATGAAGTCAGTGATGATGGATTGTGACATCTTGGGCCAAACAAATCTGTCTTCGATAAGCGCGATAGTTGCTTTAAAACTTGGAAGAGCAATACCATGAAGCTTTTTTATGACTCGTTGGCGAAATGATTTGGGCACGAAGGGGCGAATGGTGTCTTGCAATGTGTCACAATAGAGAGGAAACTTGGAGCTGGGAATAAGGAACAATTTTATGTTTAAAGAATCATGTAAGGGAAAGTAGAGCCGACGGTAAAAAGCTTATCAGAATATTCTTCAGCGGAGATGATCTACGCAGAAAAACTTAAGCTACCTGGCGAATTCTTTAATCCAAATCCAGTTGTTCCAACTGCATCCAAATTCATGAAAGACCTGATGAGATCGATGTCTAAACTCAGCCCGATCTTTAGAGCTGCAGTCATGCATTTGTGCGATGCGATAAAGTTAAAGGCCCTCTGAGAGCTCCCTACGATGGAACTTACGTCATTCTAAATAAGGGTGACAAATTCTACAAGCTAAATATCAAAGGAAAAACGAAAATTATATCAGTAGATCGACTGAAGTCAGCGTTCATTACGGAGGTCCCACAGGATACTTCCTCATCAGTTAATATACAAACAGTGTTCGTAGCTTAGTGGTTAGGTGCGTTGGCTGCTAAGCAGAACGTCGTGGGTTCGAGTCCTACTCGTGCCCATGGTTTTTATTTCATCTTTCACGGGCACTGCCACTTGCGATGAACTGACAAAACTTCCAAGAGTATCAATCTGTCATGAAAAAGTGCTTCTCAACTTAGCCGTTCGGAATCGGCGTTAAATTGTAGGTCCCCTCAATTCTTCACACGCACCTAGAGAATTGTTGATGAGAGTAAGCCACTTAGGCCTTGGCTCTTCAAGAGCTGTCGCGCCTCGTCGAGTTGTAATACCAGAGCGATATCAATAGCGCCGTTTTTAGAGGGGGAGGACTGTGGCACCTACAACCACACTGGACTCACACTATTTATGCAAGTGGGAACACATATTCAATTGTCAAACGTCGGCCGTGACTTCAGAAAGCTGTCAAACTACTAAGACGAGGATATGAGCTGGTATAGCATATCTAATTTTGGAGTTACAAGATTTACGATCGACCGCACGATAAGAATCAGTCCAACAATTAAAACATTGTAATTAGATTTAGTTATAAGACAAATAAAGAGTTTGTTCGAAACTTGATTCTTTCATTTCTGAATTCTTATAGAACTCCATTAGCATCGGTTCGATTTCGGTAAAGGAAAGTCGCCCTCAATCGGTTTATATCCTATCAGATTACAGATTTCAACATTTTTCTTACCACCACTGTTGTCGGATAACCCACATGGTTCTTTTATCCTTAGGCGTCATTCAGATTTTTATTTAAAATGAGTGATTTTGCACAAAAAATAATAATATAAAATAAACACAGAAAACAAGACAAGAGAGAGAGAAAAAAACAACCTTCAGTTACCGTGTCATATCCTTATGGAAAATGGTGTTTGCAAAAATAAAACACAACCTAAAAAACAGTGGCTGATGGGTTAGAGAAAAAACAGAATACATCAATCCGACAGCATCAAGGACGAACGATAAAAATGTATTCAATTGAATAAGGAAGGAAATGTTATGTTAAATTTTGTTAACAGTAAATAAGCCGAGTTTGTTATTGTGACTGTTGTTTTCCAAGGATGAAAATAATAATTGTTTTTGAGCTCGGTCTCATTAATAGCTCAAGGGCTTGACACAAGTTAAACAAACTAATTAAATAATATCACAGCAAAACAATAGAGCCAAGTTCTCCCGTACAAAAATTCTACCTAACAAATCAACCGCGAAAATTGATGAGATCTAACAGAACGCCAAGTTCTAAGATTCAGCAAGTACTCGTAGGTGCATTGCAAATGTTTTAAGCGGACTTACATCGAATCAACTATTGGTTTTGAAAGAAACTTGTAAACTAATGTAAATTAGTAAATTTTTTTACTTAGCAAGTTTTCCAGACATTTTTAAAAGAAGGGTACTAATCTACATAAGTTTACAATTAGTGTCTTTCAAAACTAAAATTTTGGATTTCTTACTTACTTACTTACTTAAGGTGGCGCTTCAGTCCGTTGTGGACTTGGGCCTCAATCAACAGTCTCCGCCAGCTAGCTAGGTCCTAAGCTAGCTGTCTCCAGTTTTGCATTCCAAGTTGATTTAGGTCCTCTTCCAATTTAGTGCGCCACCTGAGTCGCGGTCTTCTTCTCCTCCTATGTCCCTCGGGAAACGTGTCGAAGGCTTTCCGAGCCGTAGCATTGGTGTCCATTCGCTCCAAATGACCGAGACATCTGAGTCTCTGAACCTTGACCCTTCTGGCTAAGTCCATGTCGTTGTACAACCTGTAAAGTTATAAAATTTTCGCCATTCGCCTTCAATGCACACGTGGTCAAAGATGACCCGAAGAACTTTCCTCTCGAAACAGCCTAGAACACTTTCATCCGATTTTGCCAAAGTCCATGCTTCTGCACCGTACAGCAGAACTGGGATGTTGAGTGTGTTGTACAATTCTACCTTAATCGAAAGAGGGCTTTCCACTCAATTACTTTCTTAGCCCAAAGAAACAGCGATTAGCAAGAGTTATTCTTCGTCTGATCTCGGTGCTGCAGCGCTAGTGTTATTGCCCGTGTTTATAGCGGAGCCTAGGCAGACAAACTCCTCTACTACTTGATGTTCTGCCCGAGCCGTCGGAGTTGGGTGGTGTCCTTCCTCGAAGACAGCATATAATTCGTTTTTGCCTCATTTACCGCTTTTGTCTCAATTCTCACCAAGGCGCCATTGACATCACACTGTGTTCTTCCCATTATATCAATATCATCGGCGAACGCGAGAAGTTTTGAACAGATTTTTGGAAGATAGTGCCTCTGTTGTTGAAGTTGGAGTTCTGCACTATCTTCTCAAGAACGATATTAAAGAAATTGCAACAACGTGAAAATTTGGTCGATGGTTGACTTTCCTGGCCTGAAGCCGCATTGATAAGGACCAATCAGATTGTTGACGAAAGGCTTCAGACGTTCACATATTACGGCAGAGAGGATCTTGTAGGCGATGTTAAGTAGACTTATTCCCATGTAGTTGGTGCAGTTTAGAGGATCTCCCTTTTTCAGGATTGAGCAAACAATGCTGAGGTTCCATTCATCGGGCATTCCTCTGACCATATCTTACAGATGATTTGGTGCATGCTCCTATCTAGCTCGTCGCCTGCTGCTTTGGATTTCCTTTATATTTGGACAATATATAACTTTATATGCTTCTATTCGAAATTCGCTATTTAAATACTTGCCCTAAATAAGGGGTCATGAAAACTTGTAGCTATGTACATAGTTGAGAAATCGGTTTATCTTTTTAAAATCCTTTTTTCAATTCAACATTTAAATGAAACCCTTAAATCGGTTCACGAATTTCACGATTATACAATAATTAATTATAAGAATTGCTCATATACCGTTCATATACGAATTTGCCAAATTACAATATTTTACGATGATCGGAGGTGCCCCATATATTTATAAAATGTATTTTTAAATGGGTGGGTACCACGCCCCCTCAGTTGAAAATCATAAATTTCATATTTTATTTGTTCCATTGCACATTTTTTCTTGTATGCCAAATTTCATGATTCTACTGTACTCCAAAGTGCTTCATATAATTTGAATCAATATTGCTAAAGGTAGGCGGATACCACGCCCCCAGATTGAAAAAAAATTTCAAATTATCGATTTCCTCCTTTGAATGTACCACATGACCTATCACTGTGCAAAATTTCAAGTTTCTAGGGCAACGAAAAGTGCTTCATAATTTTGATGGTCTGTCAGTGATTGAGTGAATCAGTTAGTAAGTCAATCAGTTACGGTTTTCGTGATTTTTGGAACGTTGTACCTTAGAAACTACTTATGCTAAATATCTAATATCTTCTCCTTGACTAGCTTAACAAATAATGTGAGTTTGAAACTTTTGGCTTTTTTTGAATAGAAGTTAGAGGGGTGTAGAAAATGCCCTGAGTTGTTTCCTGTAAATAAGGGTGTAGTGCCAAAGTTGCTAGAGAACTTGGCTGGACACTACCGTGCCCTTTAATTAAATAATATTTTAAATTTTAAAGGGACGTTCTGCAGACCCAAACGAATCCTTGTTGAGTTGCATTCGACTTTATCGCACAAGAATTATAAAATTCTATTTAACACACATCGTGAGACAATTTCGAACTAACGGACATAGAAGGATATCCTTCCTGTGTGTAGGTGTAATGAAAATTTAGTCTGCCAACGGTGGATGCGATTATGCGACAGGAATTTAATCCTTGCAACGACGACGACGTTAATGATACCAGGCGTAAAAAGAAGTTTTACGGATTATTTTTCGAAATTCTGTAGAAGCTTATTTAAAGGACTTAAAAATAATTAATTTAGATTTGAGCCATAAGTAAAAGAATATATCATATTAGAAGGGAAGGAGTTATATCCAAGAGAATGAAATAAAGTACTTGGCTGAAAGCCAATGTCGAAAATAATTCAATGCCAATTGATAGCTAAAACCCCAAAAACAAAAACCAATTCAATGAAAAAAAGAAATACCTTTAACTTTGATTGAAAAACCATTTACAGTTTCTAACCATATCGTGTGTCATCTCGACATCCCGACCATTTTCTGGCTAAATAATGGGTTTCCAAATA
>CAKKXW010000004.1:68404693-68419269 GCA_920937365.1 Sphaerophoria rueppellii | reverse complement strand
AAAATTGGAGCTCTGCGGTGTCATCGTTAACTTTTGGTTTGACGAAGTCCTCGCTTAGCTCCATAACTCGCGCGAACATTTTGTTTGTTGGGAGTGTGGATGATGTGGAACTCGAATAGAGTTTGGCAGTTCGTATTAACTAAAATAAATTTGTTTTCTCAAATAGATTAACATTTGAGATTAAGAAGTTAATTTATGCATCATTAATCAAACATAAACTATACATATATCGTTTTGTTGAGAATTTGCAAGGAAATACGTCTTCAAACGTATCTAAAATAACTTCATTCATTCGTCATCCGTTGGTCGTGCTCATGTGAATAGTGCTTAACAGCCAAACTCTATTCGCGTTCCACACAATAAATACTCCCAACGAAGAAAAACTTCGCACGTATTCAACCTCAAAAATCATTATTTTTGGTTTTGATTGCTCATTCTCGACGAATTTAAACTGTCATGTGAAAGAAATTTCAAAATTAACGAATATTCCTCCATTTGTTTATTATTTGGTCGTTCTCCTTTAGTTGTTTACGCAGCAGTGTTAAAAAAACATTGTAATTTAAATTTGTAAATTACAAGTTTTAAACATAAATGGTGCAACGGTAAATTGTAAATTTTCTTACAGTTTGTAACTCTCATCACAAATATGTAATCCCACTTTTTTGTAGTTGGTGCAAAGCAAATTCAAATACAAAATTTGTGATTGTGAATTACAACTACAAATTTGTGGTTCTAATTTGTAAACTGGTGCAATAGGGCCCTGGTCGTCGAGTTGTAATACCAGAGCGATATCAATAGCGCCGTTTTTAGAGGGGGAGGACTGTGGCGCCTACAACCACACTGGACTCACACTATTTATGCAAGTGGGAACACTTATTCAATTGTCAAACGTCGGCCGTGACTTCAGAAAGCTGTCAAACTACCGAGACAATGATATGAGCTGGTATAGCATAACTTATTTTGGAGTTACAGGATTTACGATCGACCGCACGATAAGAATCAGTCCAACAATTAAAACATTGTAATTAGATTATGTTATTAGTCAAATAAAGAGTTTGTTCGAAACTTGATTCTTTCATTTCTGAATTCTTATAGAACTCCATTAGCATCGGTTCGATTTCGGTAAAGGAAAGTCGCCCCAATCGGTTTATATCCTATCAGATTTCAGATTTCAACATTTTTCTTGCCACCACTGTTGTCGGATAACCCACATGGTTCTTTCATCCTTAGGCGTCATTCAGATTTTTATTTAAAATGAGTGATTTTGCACAAAAAATAATAATATAAAATAAACACAGAAAACAAGACAAGAGAGAGAGAGAGAGAAAAAACAACTTTCATTTACCGTGTCATATCCTTATGGAAAATGGTGTTTGCAAAAATAAAACACAACCTAAAAAACAGTGGCTGATGGGTTAGAGAAAAAACAGAATACATCAATCCGACAGCATCAAGGACGAACGATAAAAATGTATTCAATTGAATAAGGAAGGAAATGTTATGTTAAATTTTGTAGCAGTAAATAAGCCGAGTTTGTTATTGTGACTGTTGTTTTCCAAGGATGAAAACAATAATTGCTTTTGAGCTCGGTCTCGTTAATAGCTCAAGGGCTTGACACAAGTTAAACAAACTAATTAAATAATATCACAGCAAAACAATAGAGCCAAGTTCTCCCGTACATAAATTCTGCCTAACAAATCAGCCGCGAAAAGTGAGTTCTAAGCCAAGTTCTAAGATTCAGCAAGTACTCGTAGGTGCATTGCAAATGTTTTAAGCGGACTTACATCGAATCAACTATTAGTTTTGAAAGAAACTTGTAAACTAATGTAAATTAGTTAATTTTTTTTACTTAGCAAGTTTTCCAGACATTTTTGATAGAAGGGTACTAATTTACATTAGTTTACAATTAGTGTCCTTCAAAACTAATATTTTGGATTTCTTACTTACTTACTTACTTACTTACTTAAGGTGGCGCTACAGTCCGTTGTGAACTTGGGCCTCAATCAACAGTCTCCGCCAGCTAGCTCGGTCCTTAGCTAGTTGTCTCCAGTTTTGCACTTCAAGTTGATTGAGGTGCTCTTCCACTTGAGTGCGCCAACTGAGTCGCGGTCTTCCTCTCCTCCAACGTCCCTCGGGAATAGTGTGGAAAGCTTTCCAGCCCGGAGCATTGGTGTCCATCCGCTCTAAATGGCCGATCCATCTGAGTGTCTGGACCTTGACCCTTCTGGCTAGGTCCATGTCGTTGTACAAGCCGTAAAGTTCGCTGTTGTATCTTCTCCGCCATTCCCCTTCAATGCACACGGGGCCAAAGATGACCCGCAGAACTTTCCTCTCGAAACAGCCTAAGGCACTTTCATCCGATTTTGTCAGGGTCCATGCTCCTGCACCATACAGCAGGACTGGGATGATGAATGTGTTGTACAGTTTTACCTCAGTGCTTGAGAGAGGGCTTTTCCACTCAATTGCTTTCTTATCTCTTATCTTATGATCTCGGCGCTGGTGTTATTGCCTGTGTTTATAGCGGAGCCTAGGTAGACAAACTCCTCTTCTACCTCGAAGTTATATGCGTCTATTGTGACGTTCTGCCCGAGCCTTCGGTGTTGGGTGTCCTTCCTCGAATACAGCATATACTTCGTTTTTCCCTCATTTACCGCTAAACCCATTTTTGCCGCTTCTGTCTCAATTTTCACAAAGGCGCCATTGACACCACGCTGTGTTCTTCCCATTATATCAATATCATCGGCGTACGCGAGAAGTTGAAGTTGGTGTTGACGGTGGAGTTCAGTACTCAAGAAGGATGTTTAAGAAGTCGCATGACAGTGCATCGTCTTGTCTGAATCCTTTTTTGGCGTCGGAAGATTCCGTTAGCTCGTTGCCAGCCTTGATGGAGCAACGTGAGTTCTCCATCGTCATTTTGCACAAGCGAACGAGCTTGGCAGTTACGCCATAACTAAACATAGCTTTATAAAGCTCGTCTCTGTAGATGCTGTCATACACGGCCTTAAAATCGATGAAAAGGTGGTTGGTATCGATTTGGAGTTCAAAGGTCTTTTACAGGATCTGCCGCAACGTGAAAATTTGGTCGATGGTGGACTTTCCTGACCTGAAGCCACATTGATAAGGACCAATCAGATTGTTGCCGTAAGGCTTCAGACGTTCACATATTACGGCAGAGAGGATCTTGTAGGCGATGTTTAGTAGGCTTATTCCTCTATAGTTGGCGCAGTTTAGAGGATCTCCCTTTTTCAGGATCGGGCAAACAATGCTGAAGTTCCATTCATCGGGCATTCCTGTGACCATATCTTACAGATGATTTGGTGCATGCTCCTATCTAGCTCGTCGCCTGCTGCTTTCCTTTATATTTGGACAATATATAACTTTATATGTTTCTATTCGAAATTCGCTATTTAAATACTTGCCCTAAATAAGGGGTCATGAAAACTTGTAGCTATGTAGTTGAGAAATTGGTTTATCTTTTTAAAATCCTTTTTTCAATTCAACATTTAAATGAAACCCTTAAATCTGACGAATTTCACGATTATGCAATAATTATTTATAAGAATTGCTCATATACCGTTCATATACGAATTTGCCAAATTACAATATTTTACGATGGTCGGAAGTGCCCCATATATTTTATAAAATGTATTTTTAAATGGGTGGGTACCACGCCCCTCAGTTGAAAATCATAAATTTCATATTTCATTTGTACCATTGCACATTGTTCTTGTATGCCAAATTTCATGATTCTACTGTACTCCAAAGTGCTTCGTATAATTTAAATCAATAATGTTAAAGGTAGGCGGCTACCACGCCCACTCACTGAAAAATTTCAAATTTTCAATTTTTTCCTTTGTATGTACTTCATGACCTATCACTGTGCCAATTTCTTGCTTCTACTGCACTCCAAAGTGCTCCATATAATTTGAATCAATATTGTTAAAGGTAGGCGGATACCACGCCCCCAAATTGAAAAAAATTTCAAATTTACGATTTTCTCCTTTGAATGTACTACATGGCCTATCACTGTGCAAAATTTCAAGTTCCTAGGGCAACGAAAAGTGCTTCATAATTTTGATGTTCTGTCAGTGATTGAGTGAATCAGTTAGTAAGTCAATCAGTAACGGTTTTCGTGATTTTTGGAACGTTGTATCTTAGAAACTACTTATGCGAATTATCTAATATCTTCTTCTTGACTACCTTAACAAATAATGTGAGTTTGAAACTTTTGGCTTCTTTGGTATAGAAGTTATATGGGTGTGGGAAATGCCCCGAGTTGTTTCCTGTAAATAAGGGTGTAGTGCCTAAGTTGCTAGAGAACTTGGCTGGGCACAACCGCGCCCCTTGGTTAAATAATATTTTAAATTTTAGAGGGATGTTCTGCAGACCCACACGAATCCTTGTTGAGTTTTATTCGGCATTATCGCACAAGAATTATAAATTTCTATTTAACACACATCGTGAGACAATTTCGAACCAACGGACATAGAAGGATATCCTTCCTGTGTGTAGGTGTAATGAAAATTTAGTCTGCCAACGGTGGATGCGATTATGCGACAGGAATTTAATTCTTGCAACGACGACGACGTTCATGATACCAGGCGTAAAAAGAAGTTTTACGGATTATTTTTCGAAATTCTGTAGAAGCTTATTTAAAGGACTTAAAAATAATTAATTTAGATTAGAGCCATAAGTAAAAGAATATATCATATTAGAAGGGAAGGAGTTATATCCAAGAGAATGAAATAAAGTACTTGGCTGAAAGCCAATGTCGAAAATAATTCAATGCCAATTGATAGCTAAAACCCCAAAAACAAAAACCAATTCAATGAAAAAAAGAAATACCTTTAACTTTGATTGAAAAACCATTTACAGTTTCTAACCATATCGTGTGTCATCTCGACTAGCCACTAAGTGATAAAGCTAACCCCTTTTTTGTTGTTGGTTGTTTTTTTTTTTTTTTTTTGTAAGAATAAAAAAGCTTTAACCGAGATGGCCCTGCAATGAATAAACCCAGATATACAATAGTACCTTCCGCCTTATCGCCCCTATTTACTTTTCTATCTTTTCTATAGGTACAATACAGGTTGTTCATCTTTTATTTATTACCCATGCCTGTATTTAATAGCACAAAACAGTTTAAGTGCCTGCCCTATAGTGTTCTCTAATATTTTTTTGTGACCCTCCAACCAAACGCCCGACCTACGGAACAAACCGCACACTAAACCGTGTCAGAGGTAAGCATTTTTTCAATTCTTCACCTTTTAGTCTAACAACAATTACAACAACAAGAACTCAGCAATAAATCTTACCACATTTTCTGTGTGCGCTCTTGAGTTCAAAATGTTAGAAAACTTTAAAAACATAGAGAAAGATATATTTATTAGGGAAAGACCTCTTTTGTCTTCTAGCTGGACAAAGAAGATTTAATGATGTTTTCCTTTGAAACCCGACACCTATTTGGCAACTCTTTGGTCAGCCAGTGGCATGCTCCTTTCAATAGTAATAATTATTATTACATCATCAGCAACATGAAATTGAAATATCAATTGTAAAGTGATGTGTCCTTTGAGTGAGTTCATTCCTTGAGGGAGCTGAATTGTTTTGTGTGTCAATGGAGTTAGATTGGCTTTGGCAATAAACATTCTACCCTTTTTGATTTCGCCAAAGGAATCAAATATCATCATCATCATCAACAGCATAAAGAGATTTGGGTCATAAGGATAACTGTGAATATTGAGTAACTTGTTGTTTTTTTAAATTCTAGGGGTTAACGTGCGTCGTTTCAAAGAGGATTTCGTTGATTATCATCGATGAGCACAACAAAATCGTGGTTACGGTCATCATAGGAGCAATATTGATGGCACGATTACCTCTGACCGTTGGCAGATGGTGAAACTGGGGCTATCGGCTGGCTTTCTCAAAGTCATGCGAGAGCATCCCGGTCCACCGCCTGTAACAAGCGATGGGGGTTGGCATCAAGGTCATGTCAAACTCATCGTTTGTAACGACCAGAGTTCGCACAATCTCTATACGCTCGCTGTCGGCATGCTGGACGAAGTTTGGCCAGACGCAAAACTCGAGGTTGTTGCAAAGGAAGATATTCCTTGCAGGCCGAGAGCTCGTGCATGGATCCCGATAGAGCCCTCATGTCCAGAAGACATCCATAAGATGATCAGGCTCAGCAACCCAGACCTCTCTTGTCACGACTGGAAGATTGCGAAACTGGAGGAGCCGAAGGGTCTTTATCGAAGTGCGATCATCGTAATCAAAAAGGACTCTGCGGCTTCTCTGGCGAGACAAGGGAGTGATAAGATACGGGTTCGAGACGATTACGCTCCGTATCTACAAAAAAGATGAGGTAGACGCTTTATGCGAGCCTCCACAACCCTCTTCAGAAGCTGTTTCGCAAGACGTAGGGGGTCCTAGTGCTACTATCAAATTCTTATCCATGGATGTGGATGATGGTGTACCTGGGCCCTCTTCTATCACAGCGCAGCCTTCTTCCGAATCAACTTCAGGAGCTGTGTCGCAAGACGCAGTGTTATCATCACCTTCCCATCCTTAGATATCGATGATGATGCACCAGGGCCTTCTTCTGTCGCGGCACAGTCTCCTTCCGTAATTGTCAAAAGTTTATCCCTAATGGACACTGATGACTTATCCAAAGTTCTCTCCAGTGAGGAAGAAGATGAACTGTTAGGTTCCTCTTCGTCTGATCTGGATGAGCTGGACTTAACAATGGTGGAGGTTGATCTGCCTAGTAGTAGCCAAAATGCTGCAAATAGTACAGATTAATCTCCAACACTCTATAAAGGCTTCGTCCTCCATTCTTTTCCGCCTATCAAAATCTGGGGAAGATGTCGTTCTCATCCAAGAGCCCTGGATTGTGAAATCCCTTGTTCGAGGAGTGAGAACTCCTGGATAATACATATTATATGTAACAGGAAAAGGTAACCCAAGGTCCTGCATACTAGTAAAACGTAGTCTAAATGTATTTTTACTGATAAAGACGTCACCACAGCCAGTATGGTAATAAACAATCATACCTACTGGCTGGTATCAGCGTATTTGGGCCACGACCACCAGGGCACACTGCCTGGCACCATTTTGGAGAAGGCGGTCAAATATCTTATAAAAAGCTCAAAATGGTTCGACTGGTAAGAAGTAATTCTCTAGATTCATGTGGTTTCACAAGGGGCCTTTTCTTTTGGCCTAAGTGTGTTTATTCTGTATCAACAGCCACTTCAACCTAAGCTAACCTAACCTAACCTATCGATGAGCTTATCAAATTATTAACTTCATTTGATTTGCTCATCAATTGAAGATAAGGTATATGCTGTTGAGATAGTTGATGACTCGGAATTTTTCGAAATGTTTATTTCGGCATAGATTAAATGCTAAGTAACTCATATTAATTAAGCTATCACATTAGGCTTCGGTTTCCGGTTAGTAAAATGACCGCAATGAACCGACATTTTCTGGCAAGTCAATAACCATTGTGAGTGACACACTGACATAACTTAGGTATATGCCAACCAGCCAACAATGTAACTTGCCTCCACTTGTGATATTTCAAATTGATTTGTCTGAAATGTCCATAAGCTATATATGTACCTACTACCAGTTAGGACAAAAGGTATCTTGAGTATTAAATCAATAATGGAACCTTTAGTAAAGGCAAAACGAAGCCATTGTCTAGATGCATATTCATTAGATGCAGGAAATGGTGATAGCAATTAATTAATCGCAATGCGAAGTAAATCGCTTATAACAATGCAACAAACCTATCTAAGCTAATCAACAATCACTTTGGTAAGTAGCTGGGCAATGTCTTCCTATTATATTGAGCCTTCCTGCTAACCGCTATAGCTTCGGCTTGCTCCTTATTTCTAATAATTGTCTCTTTAGAGGCGAATTCAAGTGTCTGGCTCAGGTGTAGCTAAGGCTCGGAAGAATGACCTGTCACAAAATTCCACATGCTAATCGTTATCAACGTTGTTTTAGTAGGTATTGTGGTATTCATGGAAGGTTTCATGTCGAATTGTGGTTCCATTTTGTGTGTGAGGAAGTAATTAATTATTAGCACATTCCAAACACTCGTCTGAGAGTTTGTCGTTGCATTTTTGTTGTCATTGGTATATAATCTCAAAATGGGAAATCTCTTAACATTTGTGTAATGTTTGGCATTCCAAGCTGCATTCGGTTCTGGGTTGCGTCAAACATTTGTTCTATCTATCGGCCGGGACTTCCTCATATCATCTGCAGTGCACGATTATCAACAAAAAAAAAAAAAACTTTGCACGCAGATTACCAAATCCATTAATCCTCATTTAAATTTAGAAATTTAATTAATTTAAAAATGTTTCCTTTTTCGCTCATTGTCCTTTTTGTTTTCGTTCCCTCTTTTTCAAATCCAATTTTAATGTTCGCGAAAATTAATTAATGTATATAACTTCTGCACCAGATTGCTGATGCTTGCTTGCACCAAAAGAGGCTTCTTGATGGTATTTTTTTTTTGTTATTCAGTTCCTTTTCTTTTGCCTGTCGTGAAAACACTCCCAGGACTCGGGAATCAGTAAAATGAAAGGCCTCCAACCCAAATATGTACGTATTAAGAGATATAGATTAGATATAGGTTTTCACTTTTCAGCTATCTGTTCTGCTGTGCTTGCAAACTGCAAACTTTATGAATAAATTTGTCGTTTCGTAGTGTGTGTAGATAATGCTTTTTGTCGTGTGATGGGGTGGAGTACTTCTTAAAGTTTGACTAGTTCGCCTTGCCTAAATAGTTACAATGACATTTCAATTTCACTGCAGAAGGAATTGGATTTTAACTGTTGATACCTTAGAGTACGAGTAATTTTACTTATTTCGTAAACTATAGGGTAAATACTCTGATCGAGTGTCAAATAACCTCTTAAGGAGTCCTATGCCGCCAACATCAAGTATCGAAGATCAGTGGCAACATTGCCAGAGAGCAGTTAGGCTTTGACACAGCCACCAAAACGAAACCCCTGGTTTGACGAAGAATGCAGGCAGGCCCATGCAGCCAAGCAGGAGGCATACAAAGCGGGGCTGCATAGAAGGACAAGAGCTGCTCGTGAGCTCTACGAGCAAAAGAGGAGAGAGGAACGCCGGCTTCTCAGGAGAAAAAAGAGAGAGTATGAGAAGCGTCAGATCGAGGATGTTGAGAGAGCCAACAGTAGGAATGAAGTTTGGAGGTTTTACCGAAAGGTTAAACAGCTGGCTCAAGGTCATCGAGCAAGAACCGATGCCTGCAGAGATAAACAAGGAAACATCATAGTAATATTGCAGTCAATGATGGGGATTTGGAAAGACAACTTTTGTAGATTGTATAACTGCGACGACGAACAAAACATCGCTGTCAGACAGGAGCCTTTCATCGGACACGATAATAGCCAACAATTCCGTGAACCCGACCTAGATGAAGTGAAAACCGCAATATCACGGCCGAAATCCAACAAAGCTGCTGGAGCATATGAACTAGCCGCTGAGTTGTTCAAAGCAACAGGTGACGAGCTAGATAGGAGCATGCACCAAATCATTTTTAAGACATGGTCAGGGGAATGCATGCCCGATGAATGGAACCTCAGCATTGTTTGCCCGATTCTGAAAAAGGGAGATCCTCTAAACTGCGCCAACTTCAGACGAATCAGTCAACTAAACATCGCCTACAAGATCCTCTCTGCCGTGAACGTCTGAAGCCTTTCGTCAACAATCTGATTGGTCCTTATGAATGTGGCTTCAGGCCAGGAAAGTCAAGCATCGACCAAATTTTCACGTTGCGGCAGATCCTGGAAAAGACTTATAAACTCCAAATCGATACCCACCACCTTTTCTTCGATTTTAAGGCCGCATATGACAGCATCAACAGAGACAAACTGTACAAAGCTATGTCTAGTTTTGGCGTACCTGCCAAGCTCGTTCGCTTGTGCAAAATGACGATGGGGAACTCACGCCGCTCCATCAAGATTGGCAACGAGCTTACAGAATCTTTCGACGTCAAAAAAGAATTCAAGGCGATGCACTGTCATGCGATTTCTGTAACATCGTTCTTGAGAAGATAGTGCAGAACTCCAACGTCTGGTGTTGACGTTGGAGTTCTGCACTATCTTCCAAAAATCTGTTCAACTTCTCGCGTACGCCGATGATATTGACATAATAGGAAGAAAACAGCGTGATGTCAATGGCGCCTTTGTGAGAATAGAAACAGAAGCGTCACAATAGACGCATACAACTTCGAGGTAGAAGAAGAGTTTGTCTACCTAGGCTCCGCTATGAACAGGGGAATAACATCAGCGAAGAATAACTCTTGCTAATCGCTGTTTTTTTTTTGGGCTAAGAAAGCAATTGAGTACAAAAGCCTTCTCTCGTGCAACTAAGGTAAAACTGTACAACACACTCATCATCCCAGTCCTGCTGTACGGTGCAGAAGCATGGACTTTGACAAAATCGGATGAAAGTTTCGAGAGGAAAGTTCTTCGGGTTATCTTTGGCCCCGTGTGCATTGAAGGGGAATGGCGAAGAAGATACAACAGCGAACTTTACGGGTTGTACAATGACATGGACCCAGCCAGAAGGGTCAAGGTCCAGAGACTCAGATGGCTCGTTCATTTAAAGCGGATGGACGCAAATGCTCCGGCCCGGAAAGCCTTCGACACTATTCCCGAGGGACGTAGGAGGAGAGGGAGACCACGACTCAGGTGGCGCACTCAAGTGGAAGAGGACGTCAATCAACTTGGAGTGCAAAACTGGAGACGACTAGCTAGAGACCGAGCTAGCTGGCGGAGACTGTTTTTTTGTTCATTTTTAGACGCTGTTCATAAGTTCTGGGAACTATCAGTTAAGCATCTTCGCCAATAGGGTACATTCCGTTCAAATGTTTCTATGGCAATATTTTCTGTTTGTCCTGTTACTATTTGTCGGATTTGAAAGTAATTAATTTTTCGTACCATCTGTTCAGCAAAAAGCTGGAAATTAAAATATCTTTTATTTTCAATAAACCGAGGGAGACATCTAAGTTCAAGTCAACCTACATCCTTTTGGACAAAAAAAGAATAAATTTTGTAATTAAACCTTTTAAGCGACACATAAGATTCTTTTAAAGTTTAATATTTCAAAAGAATATAAAAAAATAAAACGTTTGCCCATTCTTGATTGACGAGAGAAATTATTCATCTTTTATAGGTCAGTCATTCATAATTATATCAGTATTTTCCCCTTTCTTTTTTTATTTTTATTTAAGTTATTTTGTGTGAAAATTTTAATGAAAAATTTCAACCACAAAATTAACAGCTCAGAATAAAAATATAAATAACTGAAAATTTATGGGCTCATGGCGGCTACAGTGGCTGATAGACCGCAGCAAAGTGGCATAATAATTTAATGGCTCCCATAAAGTTGAATTGTATTTTTATTTTTACTCTTTTTTTTGTGAAGTTTCTTGTTTTTGTGTTTGTGTCTCTTTTATTGTGTTAACCCTTAGTGTCACTATCGATGGTTGGGTTATTTTTTGAAATAAATGAATTTATCACTTTAATTGGGGGTTGCTGAATTAATGGATTGCGTGGCGGTTGAAGCTCGTTTTTATTTATTCAAATAAGCCGTAAGAATTTCATTTTTCAAAGTAGGTAAGATTTCAATGAAA
The DNA here is from genome assembly GCA_920937365.1 of Sphaerophoria rueppellii. Taxonomy (NCBI): domain Eukaryota; kingdom Metazoa; phylum Arthropoda; class Insecta; order Diptera; family Syrphidae; genus Sphaerophoria; species Sphaerophoria rueppellii. The sequence goes on along the minus strand of CAKKXW010000004.1, from coordinate 68,407,598 downwards.
TTTCGGAATTTGTTGTGGTTTTATTTTAATCGTTTTTGTATTGAATTTTTATAAGTTAAATCGTGTTCTAAGGCTAGACACGTGTACACAAGCGTCCACTAAAACCTCTGTCTATCAACTCCTACTCTCCACCTCCCCGTGGTGAACAGCCGAAGATTGGGTTCCAACCCCAGTGGGAAGTTGTTGGTGGCAGCAAAGAGAGAAGGGGAGGAGGTATGTGGCCACTAAGGCATGACTCCTTTTCAACAGGCGGCAGCGGAATAACTCTGAAGATGAAATCAACGGTGGCGTCTACAGTTGCAGTCAGGATGAACTACTTAGTGAACACCTTATAGGGCTACTACGACAGATTCGCAGCCCAGGCCTATAAGAAGCGGTTTGGCTGGCCCTACGTCTAAGAGTTAAACTAAAGACCTGGCTTCCCAGGTTGGGGGTCGTGCGTCGGCGTGACTGCCCGGCCACGTAAAGAAGACATGGTTCAATACGATGGTAAAATGCGATGAGATGGTCCGGGCCAACGTAAAATGAACAACTGCCATATTGATTACGGCGACTGCTGCCGGGAACAAGATCAGCGTCTATTTGGATGTGGATTTGTAGTTGGGACTCGACTCAGGAGAAAGGTTTTGAGTTTCAACTCAGTGAATAAGCGCATCACAACAATACGTATCAAGGCTAATTTTACCAACATCAGCCTCATATTCGCTCACGCCCCCTCTGAGCAAAAGGATGAAGACACCAAAGACAGGTTCTACGGCCACCTCGAGAAGACCTGTGAGCAATGCCCTAGCTATGACATTAAATCGTCCTTGCAGATTTTAATGCTAAGCTGGGTAGAGAAGAAATATTTGGTGGAATAATCGGACGACACAGCCTACATGACACCACCTCCGATAACGGATTTAGGCTAATTGACTTTGCTGCGGGGCGAGACGTAATGGTAGCAAGTACGCGATTCCCACATCTCGATATCCACAAGGGAACATGGAAATCTCCTAGCCAATCAAACGTCATCCTTATTGATCACAATACGATCGACGCACGACACTTCTCTAGCATGCAAGATGTCCGCACATTCCGAGGTGCCAACATCGACTTGGACCACTAACTTGTTTTAGCCAAGGTATGAATGCGGATTTCCCGGTCGAGGCCAACATGCGAAAATGCTAGGAGAAAATTCGACGTCAAACGAATTCAGTCGCAAGAGATTGCTAGATCCTTTTCCAATCGTGTCTCCGAAAATCTCCTCAGAAGTCCTTGGTTGTCAGCACAAAATAAAGAGAAACAGTGGCAACACTGCAAAGCAGCCATCAGAGATGCCGCCTCTGAACTGCTAGGGTTTACACGGCCACCACAACGAAACCCCTCTTTTGACGATGAGTGCCGGCGAGCATATGCAACTAAACAAAAGGCATACAAAGCGGTGCCGCAAAGAAGGACACGAGCAACTCGTGAGCTCTACGAACAGAAAAAGAGAGAGGAGCATAAACTTCTCAGAAAGAAAAAAAAAGGGAGCATGAGAAGCGCGCGATCGAGAAGATAGAGGTATGTCACAACAGGAACGAGGTTCAAAAGTTCTACAAAAAGGTGAAGCAAACCTCCAGGGCTTATACATTCCGAACTGACGCCTGTAGAGACCATCATGGAAATATCGTAGTAGAACCGCAGTCAGTGCTGAGGATACTGAAAGACCACTTTTCCAAGCTGTATGAAGGCGTGATGACCAAAATTCCCTCAGCAATACAGAACCATTCAATTTGGGTGCAGAAGGCCAACAATTCCACCCACCTGACATGGGCGAAGTGAATATAGCGATATCTAAACTAAAGTCAAACAAAGCCGCTGGAGCAGACGGGCTGGCCGCCGAACTGTACAAAGCAGCTGGAGATGATTTGGTTAGGAGCATGCACCAGCTCATCTGCAAAATTTGGTCGGAGGAATGCATTCCCGATGAATGGAACCTCAGCAACGTACGGCCGATCCTCAAAAAAGGAGGTCCCTTGAACTGCACCAACTACAGAGGTATAAGTCTCTTAAACATCGCCTATACGATGTTGTCTGCCGTGCTGTGTGAACGTTTGAAGCCCTTCGTCAACAATCTGGTAGGTCCTTATCAGTGTGGCTTCAGACCCGAAAAATCCACCATCGATCAAATATTCACCCTGTGGCAGATCTTGGAGAAGACCCAGCAACTGGAAATCGATACCTACCACCTTTTCATCGATTTCAAGGCCGCGTATGACAGCGTCTATAGAGACCAACTATATAGAGCAATGTCTAGTTTTGGCATCCCAGAAAAACTCATCCGTCTGTGTAAGATGACAATGGAAAATTCACACTATTCCATCATGGTCGGAAAAAACCTAACGGACGTTTTTGATGTCAAAAAATGTTTTAGACAAGGCGATGCGTTGTCATACGATTTCTTCCACATCATTCTTGAAAAAATTGTGCAAAGCTCCAATGTCAAAACCAGAGGAACAATCTTTCGAAAGTCCGTCCAGCTACTAAGATACGCAGACGACATTGACATAATTGGAAGAACACAGCATGATGTTAATGGAGCGTTTGTGAGCCTTGGGACGGAAGCCAGGAAGATCGGTCTAGCGGTTAACGAGGGCAAGACCAAGTTAATGCTGTCGAAAAGAAAGGACTACCAACATCGACGTCTTGGAGCAAACGTCAACATAGACAGATTTAACTTCGAGGTAGTTAAGGACTTTTTGCGAGGTAATTGTAGTACGACACAAGAAGGTTAATACAGTTACAGCAGACGCATAGAATCATCGACCTGCCTGAAAGCTTTCTAACAAGGAGACCAAAACTGTAACCTCGAAACGTGTTAAAAAAGTTCTTACTACACCTTCTTTAGCATACTGTTGCGTAGCGGAACAGATTTTGTAAA
>CAKKXW010000004.1:68381602-68402272 GCA_920937365.1 Sphaerophoria rueppellii | reverse complement strand
ACTATACAGACTGTCGCCTAAGGATATAACTAAAAGTATAATGAGAAGAAATGCATTAACATAGCAAAGCGGAAAGGAGAGATAGTTAAGACGACAAAAAAAAAAAGAAAAAACGAACGAACAAATTATTGTATAAATTGCAAGGCAAAAAAGGGATACTCGCGAATAATGTGCACTAATTGGAATTTTCAAAGTAAAATACTAATTTCCAATGTGGCACATGACTTGATTTGCTTCTTTAAGAAAATACTCGGATATGAACTTCAGCAATGGTATTTAAGGCGGTTATGGGTGGAGAGAAAAACTAAATGAAAAAAAAAAAAATCGAAATAATGTACAATGGTAGTTTTCTTTTGGTTTGCGGAAAAAAACGATAAGATGGGAGGGTATTTATTTCAAATGAAGAAGTTTATTAAGGGACAAAAAGAAGAACCTTAGAATGAAGCTCATTGTCTTCATTTCAAACAAAAGAAGCTTTAGAAGGTATAAGGTGCACAAAACAACAAGACGACGTTATAGAAGATGACAGCCAGTAGAAGTCGAAAAAAAAAATGAGAAAAATATATGGAGTGAACTAAAATTCTGCTGAAGGATATTAAATTTTAAGCAAGCTTATCCGGAAAATCGTTTGCACAGAGAAAACAAAGTGCGTAGGGTTGTGGACTTCCACAGGAGATTATATTTTTTGTTTCGTTTGTATTTAATTCGAAGGACACCGGTTTCTGGTTCGCGTTGCTTGGCTCACAAACAACAATTTTACTTTAAAGAGTGAACCGACAAAAAAAAGCACAAAGATAAACATACATATGTATATCCTTTCATTAAGTTTAAATAGAGAGAAAAATTAGATAGAATATTTGTTTACATTGTTTTTTAAATCTTATGTTGTTTTCTAAAAATTTGTAGCCCCAAACGTTGACTTAATTGACAGGATGTTCTTAACGGGATGCAAAAACATTATAAATTTGAATTCTGAATTCTTTAAATTTTTCAAATTCATTTCAATTAATGTTATAATTTCAAAGTACACTTTTCAAATAATGAAAACATTTTAAAGCATACTTTTGTCATGAAATATATTATTGCCTACTTTTTGGATGATTGATTATTTTAAAATTCGCATTCAGTCTCTGTAAGAAATTTAACAAGAGGACCATACTTTCTAAATAAAATCGAAAAGTTTTAATGAAACTATTCTTGATAAGGTTTGTATACGCTCTCTGGCGATAATTTAGAAAATGATACATCAACCAATACTGACCAAAGCATAGAAGAGATTGTTGAAGTGGATGAAACTGACAACAATGCACTGGAAAATGTTGAAGTTTCTACAACAGAAAACGTTTGTAGATCTGAGAGAATAAAAAAGCGAAATATTATCGAAAACTGCGTCTCCTATGTTGCAAGTAATAACAACATAGATGATCTGTTGTCATATCAAGATGCTATTACAAAAACAGATAGAGATTGCTGGTTAGAGGCAATTAATGATGAATACGCATCCTTAATAGACAACCAGAGCTGGGAAGAAACCAATTTACATCCAGGGAAGAAGATATTAAATAAGAAATGGTTATTCAAGACCAAAGTGGATGTAAACGGTAAAATATCCCGATACAAAGCTAGGCTAGTGGCTAAGGGTTTTAGTCAAAGAAAAGGCATCGACTATGAAGAAACGTTTTCCCCTGAAGTGAGGTACCAATCTGTGAGATTTCTCCTGGCCTTAGCTGTGAAAAAAGATCTTGACATAGAACAAATGGATGCCGTAAAAGCCTTCTTGCAAGGTGATTTGAATGAAGAAATTTATATACGGAAACCAGAAGGTTTTGGAGGTGGAGATAATAAGGTTCTCCGATTGAAAAACTCCATATATGGTTTGAAATAGTCGTCTCGTATGTGGAATCAAAAGCTAGATAATGCCTTAAAAGAATTTGGGATGAAGCAATCCAAGTTAGTTATGTAGACGATTTTTGATTTTTGGTAATCATCCTCAACTCAACAAACAACTGATGGAAAGCTTAATGAAGCATTTCGCATTGGCATTGCGAATTCTTTTTTGGGACTTAGATTGCAGAAAGACAGAAAAAATGGTCATCTCTCAATAGATCAAGAAAAATATGTAAATGAATTGGTAGAACATTTTGGTTTAACAAGTTGCAATCCTTGTTCAACACCGATCGACTGTAACCAAAAATTGAGTAAACCATGTCGCCCTAATCAAGATCAGAGAGTGAAGAGATGTCAAAAATTCCTTGAGAAAACTGATTGGAAGTTTGCTATTTGCTGCACAAGTATGAAGACCAGGTATCAGCTATGCAGTAATTAGATTGAGCCGTTTCAATCAAAATCCAGGGAAGGCTCACTGGGCAGCAGCAAAAAGAATATTACGCTATCTCAAAGGTACAGCAGACTTTAAATTTTGCTATTCCAAGAATCATGAAGATGATAAGCTTTTAACTGGATTTTGCGATGCAGACTATGCTGCTATTATAGATGACCGGAGATCGGTCACTGGATATATTTTTTTAATGTTGGGTGGCGCGATTTCATGGTGTTCCCGCAAACAACATACAGTTGCTTTTGTCGACCACGGAAGCTGAACACATGTCACTAAGTACAGCTATTCAAGAATCGCTTTGGCTTACCGGTTTGAAGAAAGAACTACTTCCAGACACAGACAAAATTGTTTTATTCTGTGATAATCAAAGTGCTATATCCCTTACTACTGCCAATGTTTACCATGCGAGGACTAAACACATAGGCGCAAAATTATAGTCCGCTAATGAACAATTTTAGTGTGATACTAGCTTAAAATGAGGTTTGAGTCATGTCTGAAACGTCATTTTAAGCTAGTATCACACTAAAATTGTTCATTAGCGGACTATAATTTTGCGCCATAGATGTCAGACATCATTTAATAAGAGACGTCATCAATGAAGAAATTATGAAATTAACTTATTTGAAGACATCTGAAATGGTAGCTGATATTTTAATTAAAGGACTTTCTTGTGAAAAATCAACTTACTGTGCTAGATTAATGGGTTTGAAAAGTTAGATTTTAGTGGGGGTGTTGAAGCTATATACGATATTAAGAATCTATTGTAAAATACTTGTTTTATTTATCTAGCATCAATATTGTTTGTGTTTACGTTTCTATGAAATATTCATTCAATCTTAGAACTCTGATTCAAATATATTGTTATTTTTAAGCTTTGATTTTTAATTACATTTTCCAATTCTCTCCGACCAAACTTTTCATTGATTTTTACTTTGTAGTATTCGTAAGTAATACCAGTACTACAATAGGAATTATAATCTTTGGAGTTACATACTACTACGGCTATGAATACTATTTGGGTACTATTTAGAAACTGCACTTCCGATCCCTTTCTTGCTACATCCGGCGTCCCGCAGGGCAGCCTTCTTGAAAAAAAAAAATAAATAGAGTGGCGTGACAGCTCTTGAAGAGCCAAGGCCTAAGCGGCTTACTCTCATCAACAATTCTCTAGGTGCGTGTGAAGTATTGAGGGGACCTACAATTTAACGCCGATTCCGAACGGCAAAGTTGAGAAGCACTTTTTCATGACAGATGATACTCTTGGAAGTTTTGTCAGTTCTTCGCAAGAGGCAGTGCCCGTGAAAGATGAAATAAAAACTATGGGCCCAGGTAGGACTCGAACCCACGACTTTCTGCTAAGCAGCCAACGCACCAAACCACTAAGCTACGGACACTGCCATCTTGGTCCCCTGTTATTCCTTATTGCCATAAACGACGTTGATATAGTAATTTCACATTCTGACTTACTAATCTATGCTGACGATATCAAAATTATTAAAGTAATCTCATCTCCCATTGACATCTCTCTTCTCCAGAAAGACCTCGATTCTTTCATCACTTGGTGGAATAAAAACTTTCTTGACCTGTGTATTAGTAAATGTCAGTCTATGTCCTTTTTTTTCGTAAGCGTCTGCCTTCCTTCCCTCGTCTGTATCACTTTTCGAATCAACCTATTCCAGTGGTTTCTTTTATTCGCGATCTTGGTGTGATATGTGATAAGGAATTAAACTTTCGATCTCATTTTGACCACATAATTTCGAAAGCCAACTCAGCACTTGGCTTTATTAAACGTTGGTCAAAAGAATTTTCTGACCCATACGTCACCAAAATACTTTTCACTACCTATGTTCGTCCCATCCTTGAATATGCTAGTCCTGTTTGGTCGCCATTCCAAGTCACACACGCTTAAAAAATTGAGTCTGTCCAAAAACGATTTCTTCGGTTTTCTATACGCCATCTTCCTTGGAATAACCCTCTTATTTTACCCCCTTATGAGGATCGTCTTCACATAATGAATCTTCTCTCTCTTGAAAAACGTCGAGAAATCGCTGACATAACTTTCGTATTTAAAATAATAAACGGAGCTATTGACTGGGCTTCTCTTCTCCATTTGCTTTCCCTAAATACTAATCCTCGCGATCTACGTTCTGTTCCTTTTTTTAATCTTCCATCTCCGAACAAACTATGCCCACTTTAATCCTGTCACCCGCATGTAACGTTCATAAAATAATGTCAAAGATGTTTTTGATTTTCATACTAACCTTTTTCTCGCCTCCGCACTGACCTTTATCACCTCTTTTCCTAGTTTTATTTAATTTTAAGATAGTATATAAGTACGTTGACTTAACTGACAGGATGTTCTTAACGGGATACAAAAACATTGTCAATTTGAATTCTTAATTCTTTTAAATTTTTCAAATTAGTTTCAATTAATGACATAATTTCAAAGTACACTTTTCAAATAATGAAAATATTTTAAAGCATACTTTTGTCATGAAATATTTTATTGCCTATTTTTTGGATGATTGATTATCTTAAAATTCACGTTCAGTAAGAAATGTAACAGGAGGACCATACTTTCTAAATAAAATCGAAAAGTTTTAATGAATTGTTTTAAAGATTGCTTAAGATTTATTAATAATTTTTTTTAAAGAAATGCTTGTATTAAGTATCAATAAATTAAATTAAATTTAATTAAACAACCAGCTTAAGATGATTTTTTTTATAAATGTCATATTTTAAGTCAGCTGAAATTTCCCATGAAAAAATAAAACAAAACCCCTGTCAAAAGAAACAGTCAATAAAATTTAAAAAATATGACAAATTCCGTTCATTTATATGTCGTATGCCATTAATCAAATTACATCACATAAAATATGTTTATGTTTGTAGTTCGAGTACATTTATCCTAATGACCTTTGTAACTAGTATTATATCCTCCTGTGAGCCATCATGTAAATTAACCGAGAGTGAAAAATGTCACATGCAATTAAATTAGGGTTAAGGGTTCACTCGACCCAAAACAAATTAATGTTTTACTCTCAATTTTGTTTCATCTGCTTTTATGTGTGTGTGTGTGTGTTGAATTGCAAATGGTTCCATAATTTTCGACTCATGTGTGGTGTCTGTATTTCTTTATACATCATCATCAACCAGCAAATGAACAACAACAACAATAATACCCAAACATAATAATTCTCTGTTGTGTGTAAAATGTAATTTATCAAATTCATTAATCCATGTACAAGTTAATCATCAAAAAATGTGTTTGGATAAAATCTATAGAAACATGTTAATAGATTCAAATAGTTTCTAGTTTCAATGTCATCATTATTTAAGTTGCTCCTAACATTTTTGTCGATACGTCGCGAAAGTCCACTAAGAGCTTGAGCGATTTACTGGAAATTTGTCCAATACCTTATATGAATTTTTGAAGACTGTTGTCTTTTTCAAAAAGAGTTTTAAGGATTTTCGTTGATAGTGTAGACATTTTTTGGTTTACAAGGTTGTCGAGTAAGTATCCACATTCGACGGGTTCATACATACGTTCGCCTCAATATTTGAAATTGTGCTGACAAAAATTAATGATAAAAAATTACGAGTCATCAATTTTCAGTCTTCTATACAAATAACCAAACAAAAAAAAAAAAAACAAATTGCAAAAGGTTTGAGGTTATAATTCATCACACAAAGGGCCTTGACCAGGAATCAGGGAACCCATTAAAAGGACAGTTATTGGGTGTACTAAATGAATATGTGTGCGTCCTAAAACTTAATGGACCAATAGAAAATCTTTTGATTTAAAGTGTGGTCGAATGGCAAGTTGTAGGTAATGTATTTTTTCAAAAGCAAAATAAACCAAAAAAAAAAGGAAAAAAAAGGGATTCTGGCTAAGGACACAGCCACTTTCGAGTTCTGTATCTTTCAGAATACCTAAACACATTTATCATTGGGAGTTTTTGAAGGTTCCGCTCGTTGTTGTCGTCTCGGTTACGTGTGTTTGAGTGTGGTGTGTTTGAGGTAATTTAAACATTTTGCTTGAGGTATTTAAAAGAACATTTTCTAGGCCTGTTATTAATGTGACAGATAACATATTACCTACTAAAGGATCTCTGCAAAATGGTTGAAGAGAGACACGTGGCATTTACTGATGTAGTTGCTGAATTTTGGGTATGGGACATGGTTCGTCTAACTTCGTTTGTATCTCCGGTTAGTCAATTAAGAGAGAGTTTTCTTTGGGGTATCAGAAAGGTCATTAATATTCTTAGGAAACATGTGTTTTAGTCAAAACTTTAAGAAATAGTTTGTGCTGGATTTTGCTTAAAGAAATGTTTCAACACCCTGAAAATGTTCTTCTCCAAATAGGTACATATTTGCTTTAATCAGGTCTTTTTTCACACTATCAGATAAAGTCGAAGAGAACTTAACTAAAAATCTAACGACCATTAGTCTTTTACCCAGAAAACTGTGTTAACAGAGGGGTCATCACTTAGTCTAGTGTTAGTTGGTAGTAGGCAATCTTAAACAAACGAACATTTACTCAAGAAATGACAAATACAAACAAATGAAACATGAAGAGACAACAAATAAAACAATTAAGAGAGTGCTACACTGGTTTTTAGCATAGTCTTTAATTTATTCTTATTAATATGAAAGCTAATAAGATCCGTTTTATAATTCAAAAGCCTACTCATCGTTTTCAAGGGCTCATGCATTCCGTAATTGGTCCTATGTCTTGGGACTTTAATTAGATCGATGCTGCGAAGGTGATAACCTCCTCCCCGATAGTGAAAAAGTATAGCAGTAAGAAGGTCTGGTGCATCTGTGACGCCTGTTTTGAGTTGATTGTTGGGCCTTCTCCTTCTCCTGCATCTGAAGAAGTGATACTCGATCCTCATAATATGAAGGAATATTTTGAGAATCATGCCATTGAATACCTTTAAATGCGAAACGAGTAAAATAACGTTGCCCCGATTCTAACCTGTCAATATGAACGTCATAATAAGGACTCCAAATCTGTGAAGCATATTCAAGATGCGGACAAACAAGGCAATTATAAATTATACAGTTAGCGGAGACCCCCAACTGATACAAAGCAGATATTACCGCTATCCAGGAAATGCGATGGGATGGACCGGGCAGACATCTTCTATGGTGATTGTTACCGAGAGCAACAACAGCGACTCTTTGGATGCGTCACAAGTAGCACAAAATTACTTATAGAAGGCTTTAAGAAGTATTATAAGCTCTTATCCCGCTTCTTTAAGTACCTTTTAAGTACATAAAAGGCGAAAGTGGGCGGTCCGATAGAATGAATTAAGAAGATCATTTGGTTCTTATTGAGGTTTTAAATCAGAATATTTTCCTTCTTATATACTTCTAAGCGTCTTCTTAAACACTTCTTTTCGCACTCTTAACTCCTTCTTACAAAATTCTCAGACAAAAAAGAAATTATCAGTGAATTCTGCATCTAGTTTTTGTTTCTCTGATGCTCATCTATTTAAATAGTATTTGTTTTGTTGGTGTATTTTCTCAATTTATAAAGTCCCTCCAAATTCTGTAATGCGCCGCCTCGCCTTCACTTTTGCTTGGTTACATAATAACTTGGCCTTCTACCAGTTACTTAAATGTCTTTTAAGCAAGCAAATCAATTTGTATTTACACGAGCACAGTTGCGAAAATTTTTTTGTGAACTCTAATAATGAAATGAAAATGGACTACTGGAAATAATAATCTTAGAGAAGAATTAAAGGAGCTCTAAACAAACCTTTATAAGAAATACCGATTTAAGAACCTTTAAAGAATTCTTTAAGAAGGAACAAGCAGAACGAATTAAGAATTCAAAGAAATAGACGATTTAAGTCGGAAAAAATACCGAATTGAGAAGTTAAGAAGCGGTGAGACCCATTTAAGAACAAAATAAGAATGAATTAAGAAGTGTGCAACCGAATTAATACCATTTTGTGCTTCTTGTGGTATTCGTCGTGGAAAGCAGACTCAAGAAAAAAATCTTGAGCTTCAAATGCGTGAGCGAAAGCATCACGACAATCCGAATGTTGGCTAAATTCGGCAACATTAGCATAATATGAGCGCATGCCCCCACAGAAGAGAAAAAGGACGACACCAAACACGAGTTCTACGAGCTCCTTGACAAAACGTATGAGCAAAGTCCTAGTTATGACATTAAAAATATTGTCTTCGGCGATGTTAACGCAAAGCTGGGAAAAGAGGACATCTTTGGTGGAACAGTCGGATTAAGGCTGATCGAATTTGCTGCGAGGCGACATGTTGTGGTAGTAAGCACCTGGTTTCCTCATCTCAACATACATAAAGGTAAATGGTGAAGGAGATCTCCTGATCAATCAACCGTCAACCAGATTGATCACATTGCGATCGATGGAAGGCACTTGTCCAGCATTTTAGATGTTCGAATTTTCCGAGGAGCTAACGTCGATTCGCACCACTACCTCGTCGTAGCCAGGGAAGTTCTACGAATATCACGAGAACGGCCAAAATAAGGAAATGCTACAAGAAAATTCGAAGTCGGATGGCTATAATCGCAAGAGATCGCCAGAACCTTCTCTGATCGAGTGTGAAGTAACCTCTTAAAGAGTCCTATGCCGCCAACATCAAGTATCGAAGACCAGTGGCAACATAGCCAGAAAGCAGTTAGAGATGCCGCCTCTAATGTGCTGGGTTTCACACAACCACCAAAACGAAACCCCTGGTTTGACGAAGAATGCAGGCAGACCCATGCAGCCAAGCAGGAGGCATACAAAGCGGCGCTGCATAGAAAAACAAGAGCTGCTCGTGAGCTCTATGAGCGAAAGAGGAGAGAGGAACGCCGGCTTCTCAGAGAAAAAAGAGAGAGCATGAGAAGCGTCAGATCGAGGATGTTGAGAGAGCCAACAGCAGGAATGAAGTTCGGAGGTTTTACCGAAAGGTTAAACAGCTGGCTCAAGGTCATCGAGCAAGAACTGATGCCTGCAGAGATAAACAAGGGAACATCATAGTAGAATCGCAGTCAATGCTGGGGATTGGGAAAGACCACTTTTGTAGATTTTATAACGGCGGCGACGAACAAAACACCGCCATCAGACAGGAGCCTTTCATCGGATAGCCAAAGATTCTGTGAACCCAATCATGAAAAAATGAAAACCGCAATATCACGGCTGAAATCCAACAAAGCTGCTGGAGCAGATGAACTAGCTGCTGAGTTGCCTGAGCAACAGGCGACGAGCTAGATAGGAGCATGCACCAAATCATTTTTAAGACATGGTCAGTGCAATGCATGCTCGATGAATGGAACCTCAGCATTGTTTGCCCGATTCTGAAAAAGGGAGATCCTCTAAACTGCGCCAACTACAAATCAGTCTACTAAACATCGCCTACAAGATCCTCTCTGCCGTGAACGTCTGAAGCCTTTCGTCAACTTTCTGATTGGTCCTTATGAATGTGGCTTCAGGCCAGGAAACTCAACCATCGACCAAACTTTCACGTTGCGGCAGATCCTGGAAAAGACCAATGAACTCCAAATCGGTACCCACCACATTTTCATCGATTTTAAGGCCTCATATTACAGCACATCTGCAGAGACGATCTGTACAAAACTATGTCTAGATTTGGAGTCCCTGCCAAGGTCGTTGGCTTGTGCAAAATGACGATGGAGAATTCACGCTGCTCCATCAAGATTTTCAATGAGCTTACGGAATCTTTCGATGTCAAAAAAGGATTCAGACAAGGCGATGCACTGTCATGCGATTTCTTTAACATCGTTCTTGAGAAGTTAGGGCACAACTCCAATGTCTACACCAGAGGCAAAAATCTGTTGAACTTCTCGCGTACACTACTCGGCCGATGGCATTGATATAATGGGAAGAACACAGCGTGATGTCAATGGCGCCTTTGTGAGAATTGAGACAGAAGCGGCAAAAATGGTCTCAGCTATAAACAAGGGCAATAACACCAGCACCGAGATCAGACGAAGAATAAATCTTGCTAATCGCTGTTTCTTTAAGCTAAGGAAGCAATTGAGTGGAAAAGCCCCCTCTTGAGCAACTTAGGTAAAACTATACCACACACTCATCATCCCAGTCCTGTTGTATGGTGCAGAAGCATGGACTCTTGCAAAATCGGATGACAGTGCCTTAGGCTGTTTCGAAAGGAAAGTTCTTCGGGTCATCTTTGGCCCCTTGTGCATTGAAGGGGCATGGCGAAGAAGATATAGCAGCGAACTGGACATGGACCTAGCCAGAAGGGTCAAGGTCCAGAGACTCAGATGGCTCGGTCATTTAGAGCGGATGGACACACAAGTGGAAGAGGACCTGAATCAACTTGGAGTGCAAAACTGAAGACGACTAGCTAAGGACCAAGTTTACTGGCGGAGACTGTTGATTGATATCAATAATAAAAACATCCTTTGTTTGTACATTTAATTTAATGCATATAAATTCTAAGGTGAAAACGAAACTAATAAAAACTTGGGTCGAGTACAAGCTATTACGCACAGAAATAAGGACCCCACCACCAACTGAATTGTTCTTTTCTTTTCAATAAACTTTGAATTATGAAATGAAACTTTGAATGATTATATGACAGAATGAAGGAAGGCGGAAAGGACCAGCTAGGTACTGTGTTTTCTAAAAATAAATTAATTTCCTTTTTCACGCTTTGATAGCCGCCATGAGAATATTCTTAAGTTGTATTAAAAACCGCAATTCCCAATGAATTTTAAGGACACATTTACATTTATTTACGAAAATAATTTTTAATTAATTCTTCACACTCATTTTATTGACATTGATGAGTTTTTGAAGGGTGCTGAAATCATATTTCCTAGAAATGTTAATCTCCACTTTGGAAAACCTAATTTTTGTAGGCAGTTGAGATGCCTTCAAACAGGTTTATTTTGGTATTATTTCTCTTTCTGTGAGGCCATGTTTTACCTCAATAATCTTCATGTCCTTGAATTTTTGCCAAGTTCAAAAATAACTAAGTGGGTGAATCTATGTAGGTGAAGAGAAATTCAAACGGAATTTGAGATAGTATTTAAGCTCACATAATTCTTGTAACCTAGCCACACAATTCTCAATTCATTTGAAATCTCCAAAGGCCTCAAATCATGGAATCATAATAACTGTGTTAAAAACAAATGTCTACGCGTGTCACCCACAATCAACACCAATTACTACATTCCATTTGTATTGTCCCTTCTGCCCATTTAATTGGTAATCGCATTAACTAAAAATCAAAGTGACACAACACGAACACTATTTATTTTGTTATTGTGTGTCGCAGTCCCAATGGACCTTTTAGTTTGTTAGATAATAATCATAATTACCATTTCCGTTGGGGCCAACAAAAAAAGACAAAATGAACACGACATAAATCGAAAATTCATCGATAAAATTTTCTAATACTCGCCAGAGCCTATAAACGCTTTCAAAATTCGATTACACAATCTCCAGGCAACAGCCTGGACCTCTGCCTGCGTTTCTGGTTGATTGTTTTGTAAAAAGGGTTGAGTGTTCGGTAGGCCATAAATTATAACGTCCTGCAGTAGGAGAACACCTTTTGTCCTGAAATCATTACACATTCTGGCGTTTCCCTCCTTTGAGGCTTATTCACAACGTATCGACCGAAAAAGACCTTGCGCAGTCTCTGGTCTTGGCTTGTTTTCGGACAGAGGCAAAAAGCCTTATTTCCTTGTTCCTGTCGGTGATATGCGTTCTGTGGTAATCCTTGCTTTATCCTTTGACTGCTGTCGATGATTGTGTTGCGAACGGTGTGTCGTCGTTGTTCGGATGACGTCGTCGGATGGTTATGGCACAAAGGAGCAAGTAGCACATCCTTTTGTGGGAAAGAAATCGATTGTACACCCCCTCCTCGACCAAAGACCAAATGTGACTTTGGCAAAAACTCAGCTAGGTACATGGAGCGAAAAAAACGATGGGCCCTTCCATGTTTTGCAATGAGCTGAACCAGCAAACGGTGCGGCGGCGGCGGTGCGGTGGTGCTCGTTTTGTTCAACGATGATTTATTGTAAACGAAACGCTTATGACAGGACTGCTATGCTCTCTGCTCAGCTCAGTTGTGATGATGAGACTTGGCGGTGTATAAGTATAAGCGGGTGTGTTGGCTCTGTGGTTCTTTGCCATGCAGAATTTCGACATTGGGTCTAATGTGTACCAGTTAGTAGTGCAAACGCAAAGGATATGTGCGGGCATATTTTAAGTCTCATGTGGTTTTTTGGCGATTACGTGCTAGGCCGGTTTTGAGCACCAGAACATTTATACACACCAGCAATCATCATGTGTGTGCGGTTCGACGTGAACAATTTTATTAGGCCACATCACCATTGCCATCACCATATCGCCATTGCCACTGACTGTTGCCGCAACGTTACATATCAATTCAAATTATCCTTCTTTTGAATTATCCATCGAACCATCAGATGTGAGATATGCGGTTTTTGATGGCTTCGTTTGAGCAGAACGACCCAGCCAAAGGGGCCTCTGTGCATATGGAGTGAGAAAGGGAGAGAGAATCAAAAATCAAGGCTCTCAAAAGGACTCATGTAATATTTTTGCTGGCAAAAAAAAAATTAATTTAAAACGTGGCAAGGTCGACCGAACGATGGATTGCTCCTTACTTTCAAGGATTCTAACTCATTTCACTCTTGCCACATTGCGGGTAGATTTCTTTTTTTTTTTGTTTTGTTTTTGTGATGGAGAGCAACACAAGGCGCGAGCCTCTGAACTTTGAAGTTGTTTTTTGTGTGTTGATTTAAGGCTTGAGTGAATTACTTTCACTTGGGAAGTTAAATATTTATTTGCGGGATTTATCGTTTGTGGCGATTATTTTTTCTGTGTGAATGTTGAGTTTTTCTTTGGTGGGATTTGTTGTTTTTGTTTAATCAATACAATAAATCAAGCAAAAACACAGAAACCAGAGGGGAGAAGACAGACGGATGGGTAGTGATTATTATGCGGATTAGAGGATGAATAGATTCCTTATCAAAATTATTATTGCCTTTTTAGGCATTCAAAAGGAAAACCTTGAAATGAAAATTAAATTCTGAAGAATTTTGAGCGAAGATTTCATCTTCTTCTTCACTGAATTTTAAAAGTTCATACTCCACATCAACAATTTTGATTTTGAGAATTGGTATGGTATAAAGGTCTCTTTCTTAGTCTTGGCGGTTTTCAAAGAGATAAAATGATGAAATTTAGATTGCCACACGTGTTATCTTTCGTAAGTTACTTACTTACTTAAAAGGTGGCGCTACAGTCCGTTGTGAACTTGGGCCTCAAACAACAGTCTCTGCCAGCCAGCTTGTTCCCTAGCTATCTGTCTCCAGTTTTGAACTCCAAGTTGATGGAGGTCCTCTTCCACTTGAGTGCGCCACCTGATTCGCGGTCTTCCTCTCCTCCTACGTCCCTCGAGAATAGTGTCGAAGGCTTTCCGGGCCGAAGCATTGGTGTCCATCCACTCTAAATGACCGAGCCATCTGAGTCTCTGGACCTTGAATCTTCTGGCTAGGTCCATGTCGTTGTACAATTCGTAAGGTTCACTGTTATAATCTTCTTCGCCATTCCGCTTCAAAGCACACAAGAAAAAAGATGACCCGAAGAACTTACCTCTAGAAACCGCCTAGGGCAATTACATCCGATTTTGTCAAGGTCCATGCTTCCGCACCATACAGCCGTACTGGGATGATGAGTGTGTTGTACAGTTTTACCTTAGTTGCTCGAAAGATGGATTTTCCACTCAATTGCTTTCTTAGCCCAAGGAAGGAAGCTTAATTTCTAGGGGTGATCCTTGACTCCAAGCTTACATGGAAGCGTAATACTGAGAAAAAAATTAAAAAAGCACTATGTGCATTCTACACATGCAAAAGGACCTTCGGTGTACGTTGCGGTATGCGACCGCAAGTCATCCAATGGATGTACACAGCAATTGTCAGACCCATTCTCACCTATGGCTCTGTTGTATGGTGGAAAGCAGTAGATAAATCAAGCTATCTCAAGAACCTGAATAAGGTACAGAGACTAGCCTATATAGTAATAACAGGGGCTAAGAGATCCACACCACAGGCTGGGTTGGAAATGATCTTGGATCTCTGGATGAGTTCATAAGGTGGACGGCAGCCAAAACCACAATTCGGTTAAAGAACTGAGTTTTTGGAAGCACAGCACTTATGGACACGGGTCAATCCTACAAAGATATGACATGATTCCAAGACTGATTGAGACCACCGTTTACATCCCCCCTCTACTAGATTTTGACAGGAAATTTTCTATTTGCATTACAGAAAGACAGGGTTGGGATCATTATTCACTTATAAGTGGACAGGGTATCCCTTTCTACACTGACGGTTCGAAAATGGAATCAGGAACAGGTGCTGGAGTGTTTGGCCAATCTCTCAACATCAGAGAGGGGTATAAACTCCAAGCTGACTGTAGTGTCTTTCAGGCCGAGATCTATGCCATCGAAAAAGCAGCTGAATTGGTACATCATGAAAAGCTAAGCTCCTCGGAGATTACTTTTTTCGTGGATTGCCATCTATCAAAGCCTTAGCCAGTGAGACCATAAGATCGAAGGCAGTTTTAAACTGTAGGAAAGAATTAAGTAGAATCTGCCACACTAACCAGGTTAAGCTCTGCTGGGTTCCTGTGCACAGCAACTTAGAAGGAAACGAAATAGCAGATTAATTAGCCAGGAAAGGGTCAAAAGCAGATAAAAGTAGTAGTGACCATTCAAATAGGGGACCGCACGTCCCGATTGGGGCACTCAAGAGAAAGATAGACCTTAAATCAAAGGAGATGATCAATAACCTGGAAATCCAGGGACGATTGCGTTATTTCTAGAAGTTTATGGCCTAACATTAATGAAAAGGAAACTCGGTATATTTTATCGATGAGTAAAAGGAACATTAAAATCCTGATAGGTGAACTTACGGATCATGGCGCCATTGGCACAATGGCCAACAAGATAGGAACTTTTGCACCCGATTTCTGTAGGAGCTGTCAGGATGAGGAGGAAATAGAAACCATTAAACACCTGCTCTGTGACTGTCCGAACCTCCAAGCCAAGAGAACTGGATGATCTAGCACAGGTCCCAATGGCAAATATGAAGAAATGTATAGATAGCACATGCTGGTTCGTTAACAGTCTACGTTCATCGACAACTTTGAATAGCATCGATGCTAACCTTTATTTTTATAGGGGGTAACGATGGACCAATAGGCCCCCGTGTATGCAACAGTCCACGCCGTGCACACCCCTCATAATCTTACCTAACCTAACCTAGCCCAAAGAAACAGCGATTAGATTGGACGATATGCACGATCTTTATGTTTGCCTACGCAGGGAAGTAGTGCGAAAAATAAGGTTGGCATAAAGAAGTTTTTTTGCTAAAAAAATTAGCCCTTCAGCAAGTGGTCGTCAGCTCTGGCGAAACCTTAGAGAAATAGGTGTGGGAAAAGCCAGTCAAAGTGTTGATGTAAATTTGGATATAAATGCATTAAATGTAAAATTTGTATCCATTCCCTACCCCTTCTTGAATGCGACCCCACTGTACCCACCTGCAAACGACTTGCCAGGATCATTTGAATTCTGTTGTGTAGAAAGCTCCGAAGTTGTCGATTGCCTACTATCTATAAAATCAAATGCTTTCAGTTTTGATGGAATCAATCCAAAATTTGTAAAAATCATCCTTCCTTTTATTCTTCCAGCCCTTACTCATATTTTCAACTAAATTATAACAACAGGTATTTACCCTCCCCAATGGAAAAAATCCAAAATCATACCCATTCAAAAGAGTCCTTCGGGACAAGATTATAGACCAATATCTATTTTGCCTTTCTTGTCCAAGGTTTTTGAGAGAGTTCTCCAAAAACAAATAAACTCTTACATCAATGCAAATAATTTACTGTCCTCACTTCAATCAGGCTTTAGAAAACATCATAGCTGTATTTCCGCAAATTTTAAATGTGGTAGAAGACATAAGAAGCAGCTTGGATGAAGATAAAGTAACTTTCTTAATACTCTTGGACTTTTCTAAAGCCTTTGATATGGTTGATCACATAAATCTTTGCAATAAATTGTCAAATAGGTATGGTTTTTCTAGTTCTGCAATTAAATTACTGTATTCATATCTAAAATCGAGATCCCAAGCTATATTCTTGGGCAATAAAACGTCGAATTTTCTAGACAACATGAGAGGTGTGCCACAAGGCTCTATTCTTGGACCACTTTTGTTCTCACTTTATGTGAATGAAATTCCCTACCAAGTATCTTCTAATCTTCACATGTACGCTGATGATGTGCAAGTTTATAGAAGCTGTTCTCTAGGTCTTATTGAGGACTGTGCAAATTGTCTTAATGCTGATCTTGAAAAGATTGCCACTTGGTCTGATGATAATGGTCTATTTCTTAATCCTTCTAAAACTAAATGCGTAATAATAAGTAAGAAAAAGCTGGACGTTTCGTATTTTCCTGATATCATACTTCGCGGAGCAAAAATCGAATATGTGGACAATGTAAGAAACTTAGGAATTGTCTTCAACAGAACTCTTACGTGGGAGAGCCACATTAACACGGCTGTTGCAAAGGTCTATGGAACTCTACGTCAGCTTTGGCTTTCTCATCATTTTACACCTCTGAAAACACGTATGTTGCTGGCCAAAACTCATTGTTCCCAACCTAATATACGGATGTGAGATTTTTGGCAATTGTGATTCTTCGAGCAAAAGAAAGCTTAACGTTGCATTTAATAACATTGCCCGTTATGTATTCGATATACGACGATTGGACAGAATTTCCCATTTTTCAAAATTACGGTACAACATGTCATTTGATAATCTCATTCGATACAGATCGTTAATCTTGCTTTCAAACGTAATACAAACACATCAACCTTGTTTTCTGTTCACCAAGTTAATTTTTAGTAACTCAATTAGATCTCGCCAACTTATACTTCCCCGTTTCTCTTGCCTTACTTCTGAGCGGCAATTCTTTGTGAGCGCTATCCGTTTATGGAATTCGCTTCCAAGGCATGTTCGAGAGATAGGTGGCACTGGTTGCTTTCGTAAGGAACTGAGATATTTTTTCAATCAGACTACTGGCTAAAAGAAAACTGTAAATCCTTTTTTTGTATGCGTATCACAGCGGCGACGGAAAATGTATATAACAATAAAATAATACTTAATTTCTTTAATTTTTTCAAAATAAAATTAGTATATGAATCTAGCTCTTTTTTCTTTCTTAATGTAATATAATATATGTGTAACCGCAATTTTAAACATCACTGGCTACAAGAATTTATATATTATTAATGTGAGTGTTATTAAAATAAATAAATAAATAAATTAGCAAGAGTTATTCTTCGTCTGATCTCGGCGCTTGTGTTATTGGTGGTGTTTATAGCTGAGCCTAGGTAGACAAACTTTCGTAAGTTAGCTTATGTAGAATTGTAATTTTAATTTTTTATAATACATATTTTTTTCTGTCTGTCTGATGTCTGTTTTTTTTTTTGCAAACAGCCTTAACAAGAACGCGATAAGAAACTTTGGCCACTCGTTTGTTTGTTTGTCTTCCTTCAACAATCGCCCTTTTTTAACAAACACAAAACCAAACCAACCACAAAATGAAACCAAAAACACCAAACATCCGCATTTTGAAAACATCCTGCTACCTATCCCCCTTCCTCCACACTTCTTTGTTTAAATTGAGGTATTAAACTTGCTTAAGTATCAATCTATTAAAAACTTTCTTGAATGTGCAAACTTTTGTGAGTTTGTGTGTTATCCTTGCGAACGATTACCTTCACCCATAACATGACATATTTTGTGCATAAATTGTAAACCACAGAAATTGTTTTTGAAGAAAAAAAAAAACATTTCTGGATTGATTATGTCTTCGACATAAAGCAGAGATGTATTCTTGAATATCATCTACTCCCCGTTTCTTTGGACTCATCTTATCCGAACATCATTCATAACTTTTCTCTGCAAACATCTGCATTAACTTAAACCCGTCCAAGTTTTCCCAAAACACAACGATTCATCGAAGGACGACGAGATGGCGTCGTCGTCGGTCGATGAAAGGAAGCTCCAACACGATGATGATGATTATGATGGTGCAGGATAAAGCGAAGCATCTGCATGAAACGATTATTATCCCATCACATCTTTTCCTAAAAATCCATCGAACTTTTCTGGATGAGATGAGATATAAGATACATAGGATAGAATAGACACAGGCATAACTCGTTGTTCGGTGTTTAAAAACCTGACTGAACAAAAACATTCCGAAAAACACAAAACCTGCAGAATGATGAAAGTTTCTCAGCATCATAATATTTTCCTTCTATTTTTTGTGTGTTTGTATTCTTTATAGCCTGGTTCTCGTTCTACTTCGACCATGTCGCTTTTGGTATCACATTGAATGGCAGGAGATAATAACAAAATGCATGGATGGATTTAACGACTTTTATTAAAAGTTTTAATTAATTTGAATTTTTCGCCGTCATGGATCTTATGTTAGATGAAAAAGAAATACCAACAAAACAAATGACTGTCGATGAAGGATAAATGAATACAGACAAGGTGTCATAATCAGATATTAGTTTTTATGAATTCACTCTTCGAAACAGTGAAGGAAACCTTGTCACCAAAGCAAAGGGAATTGTAGATGTTTTCAAGCAGCACTTCCAACAGCAGCTGAATGCGCAAAATGTCTAGCGAAGACCCAGTCCCAGCCCCCAGCGCAGAAGAGGTAGTAGGAGCCATCCAAAAGCTAAGAAATAACAAGTCCGCTGGGTCGGATTTCATACCTGCGGAACTCCTTAAATATGGAGTAGGTGTTTTGATGAACCGCATGTACAAATTCATCAACAAAAAGTGGGAGGAAGAATGCATGCCCACTGACTTGTCTATAAGCTCCATATGCCCCTTCTATAAAAAAGGCGATTCTATGTCATGCAAAAACTACCGTGGCATATCCCTGCTTAATGTTGCATACAAAATCCTATCCAACGTACTGTGTGAGCGTCTTAATCCTTTCTGCAACACAATAATCGGCACGTACCAGTTTCAGGCCAGGAAGAACAAAGATAGACCAAATATTCACACTGAGGCAGATCCTGGCAAAGACCAACGAATTTCAAGTCGAAACCCACCATCTTTTCATCGACTTTAAGGCTGCGTGTGATAGCATCCACCGCCAAGAGCTTATGATGGCGATGTCTGAAGTCGGGATCCCAAAAAAAATGATCCAGCTGTGCCGCATTACGCTTAACAATACGCAGTGCAGTGTGGAAACATGCGCAGAGTTTAGACAAGGATATGCGTTGTCATGTGACTTCTTCAATATAGTCCTGGAGCAGATAGTGCGAAAGGCAGGTGTGAGCACGGAAAACACTATCTTCAACACGTCCACCCCGCTCCTAGGCTACATCATCGAACATCATCGTTCGATCCAAGAGAGCTGTTCTTGAGGCCTTCACAGCGATTGAAGAACAGGCGAAACTCGTTGGTCTTGAAGTGAATGCGGACAAAACAAAGTACATGCTATCAACAAACAAAGCAACTTCTGTCCACCGCCTAGGACAAAACGTCACTGTTGGTAGCAGCAATTTCGAAGTAGTTAAGGAGTTCACCTACCTTGGAACAAACATCAATCCCACAAATGATACCTTAGTGGAGATCCAGAGAAGAATTACCCTAGCAAACCGCTGCTGCTTCGGGATGGCCAACAAATGGGTTCAAAACTCCTCACCCGAAAGACAAAGTGATTGCTATACAAAATTTTGATTTTACCAGTCCTACTCTACGGCGCCGAGTGCTGGACTGTAAGCAAAAAAAGGGAATTGATACTGGGCACTTTCGAGAGAAAAATTCTTCGACGGATTTTCGTTGTCCCGTTTGGGACGATGGCGAATGGAGAAAAAGGTTCAACCGAGGACTGTATGAGGTGTACCAAGATATGGATGTAGTTAGAAGGCTACGAAATGACAACTACATTGGCTCGGCCACATCCAGGGAATGGACGACAACGCTCCAGCCAAGAAAGTCTTCTCATCCCAGTCACCAGGTTCGAGACGACAGGGAACACCGAACTTACGGTACAAGGACCAAGTGACTGCGGATGCCAGAGCGCTTGGTTTCGCCAGCTGGAGAGTACATGCGAGGGACCGTTCACGATGTAACGCTGCAGTATCTCAGGCTGACACCCTTCATGGATTGTGAGCTGGATAAGTAAGTAAAGTATACTCAAAAAAAAGTTCCATAAACTGGATTTTGATTGATCGATACAAATAGTATGGCAAT
>CAKKXW010000004.1:68343014-68354032 GCA_920937365.1 Sphaerophoria rueppellii | reverse complement strand
TTTTCTTTTTTTTATATTTTATTTTTCCTTATTTATTTATGATGTAATGTTATTTTTTTTGTTTTGTTTTTATTGAAACGGACGACACGACGATGACGATTTGACATTGGACATTGGTAATGACAAAAAGCACAGGACGGAAAGAAGACGCGACGGCAAGGGGACGACACACAGCACAAGGGGACCTTCCCCATCAACAGCACTGACAACACTGAAGTGAAGGGGGAATTCTTATTTAAGAAAAAACATAACAAAATGTTGCTCATACGCCATAGTGAACAAAAGTAATCTAACCTCATTTCTTTTTCATTTATATATTTTCTTTCACAGAAGGAAAAAGGAGAGTATTCATCAGCAGCTCGATTTACAGGTTAAATCAAGTCCAAAGGAGAATCTTCAAATGCGTCCCCTCGCCCGCTCCCTTAGACCATCCCACACTGAGTGATTCTAAATGAAAAAGAAAGACCGGATATTTGTTATCACATTCTGATATATTGAATCCATTATCAGAATATAAGGCAAACTAATAAAAAATCAAGAAAATTAAGAGCAAAAAATAAGGACCCCATTTATCCGCCCAATATAAGAGACGAAGCATTGTTTTTGTAGCGAAAATGAGAAAGAAAGTAACCAGCATCATGATTTTACAGGACTGTCATTTGGTACTTTTGTTCCTTGCAGCTGCAATTTTATCCTTCAGCATGGGTAAGTGCTATCAATATTTTATGAAGGATATTCCATACCATTCCCTTATGATTTAATTGTTTTATACCTTCTCTTAATTAAAACGCTTTAAATTTTGTTAAATGGAGTGAAGGGAGTCGTTGATTGTTTTATTTTTGTGTTTTCCTATTTTTTTTTGTTCCATTGTGGCCAACCACTACGATCCCATTAAAATAATGGAAATCACGTTTATGTGGCAGTCTGCAATCATCATAACAGATTTTTTTCTCTTTTATGGATCAAACTCATAAGATGTCGTTTTGGCCCCAAACACACATCGACCCAAAGAGCGAAAGAAAGAGAGAAAAAAAAAATTTAATAGAAAACTAAATCTGCAACCGCATTCATAAAATATGCAAATATATTCATGTCAAATAGTCGTAAATTGAGCGCAAGGCCAAATATCCTTTAGTTTAGTTGATGTTAAGAAGGGCGGGTTTGGAAGTGTTGTGACCCATGCAAACAAAAACATACAAGAAGAAAAATAAAATCGCAAAGAAGGAACATAAGTGTGGGTATGTCTATATGCAGTAACTTTTCATTGCAAAACCTGCAGTGGCAGCACTAGTAGCAGCAGCAGGAAACCTTTTTACACAGAAATTCTCATTTTTGGTTTGTCCTTCGGGGACCACAAATATTTGATCAGTTCTCTTCTTTCAATCCATCCGGATGAGATCCAGAACCAAGCAACCAACTTTAGGATAAATTGCATGAATGAATAGATACAGAGGAAGTAAATTGAAAGAACGACTCATATGTGTGTTGAATCGAGCTTAGTCGAGGCAGTCAGATAGACAGACACGAACAGAAAGCATCATTTCCTAGAAATGTAATCTGCTGCACCATCATCATTGTTCAATTTGCATGTCAGCAGGATATGGCGCTGGCGATGGCGGTCATGGTCATCTCATTGCATCAGCAGGAAGAGAGCAAACAAATTTGAGAATTTTGTGCAAATGTCACGACTTTCGATGCCATGTCGATGTTCACTTTAAACTGGTCGTCGTCATCTTTTTTTTTTTAATTTTTCATTATCATTGTCGCAGTGCCATAAGAAAACCAACAACCAATCTTTTTTGGAAGGATTAACAAGGATTTTTTTTTTTATTATTGACTTTCTTGACTTTCTTCCGGTTCTTGATGAGATTGTTCTATGGGGAAATCATAGTTGGTTTTTGTTTTCATTCTTTGTTCCTTTCTATAACCGTTGAATTTCAGATTGTCAAGATTTTTCGGTGAAATGTGATTTTGTCGATCAATATTTATGAGGATTCCACTTTTTGTGTTTGTATTTTGTTTTTTAAGGAAAGGAAATTTTGTTCAAGGTCGCTGGAACATTCTCCTCTGTCACCGTCATGCAATTACGACTTACTTCCTTACTTAAGGTGGCGCTACAGTCTGCTGTGGACTTGGGCCTCAATCAACAGTCTCCGTCAGCTAGCTCGGTCCTTAGCTAGTCGTCTCCAGTTTTGCACTCCAAGTTGATTGAGGTCTTCTTCCACTTGATTGCGCCACCTGAATCGCGGTCTTCCTCTCCTCCTACGTCCCTCGGAAATAGTGTCGAAGGCTTTCCGGGCCGGAGCATTGGTGTCCATTCGCTCTAAATGACCGAGCCATCTGAGTCTGTGGACCGTGTCCCTTCTGGCTAGGTCCATGTCGTTGTACAACCCGTAAAGTTAACTGTTGCATCTTCTTCGCCATTCCCCTTCAATGCACACGGGGCCAAAGATGACCCGAAGAACTTTCCTCTCGAAACAGCCCAAAGCACTTTCATCCGCAACGTGAAAACTTGGTTGATGGTTGACTGTCCTGGCCTGAAGCCACATTGATAAGGACCAATCAGATTGTTGACGACAGGTTTCAGACGTTCACATATTACGGTAGAGAGGATCTTGCAGGCGATGTTTAGTAGACTTATTCCTCTATAGTTGGCGCAGTTTAGAGGATCTCCTTTTTTCAGGATCGGGCAAACAATGCTGAGGTTCTATTCATCGGGCATGCATTCCTCTGACCACATCTTACAGATGATTTGGTGCATGCTCCTACCTAGCTCGTCGCCTGCTGATTTGAACAACTGCTCTGCTCTAGCGGATTTCTTGGATTTCAGCAGTGATATTGTGGTTTTCACTTCTTCTAGGTCGGGTTCACGGAATTGTTGGCTATCATCGTGTCCGATGAAAGGCTCATGTCTGACGGCGGTGTTTTGTTCGTCGTCGCCGTTATACAATCTACAGAAGTGGTCTTTCCAAATCCCCAGCATTGACTGCGATTCTTCTATGATGTTCAGTTCTTTATGTCTGCAGACATCGGTTCTTGCTCGATAACCTTGAGCCAGATGTTAAACTTTTCGATAAAACCTCCGAACTTCATTCCTGCTGTTGGCTCTCTCAACATCCTCGATCTGACGCTTCTCATGCTCTCTCTTTTTTCTCCTGAGAAGCCGGCGTTCCTCTCTCCTCTTTTGCACGTAGAGCTCACAAGCACCTCTTGTATTTCTATACAGCGCCGCTTTGTATGCCACCTGCTTGGCTGCATGGGCCTGCCTGCATTCTTCATCAAACCAGGGGTTTCGTTTTGGTGGCTGTGTGAAACTCAGCACATTAGAGGCGGCATCTCTAACTGCTCCTTGGCAATGTTGCCACTGGTCTTCGATACTTGAAGTTGGCGGCATAGGACTCCTTAAGAGGTTACTCGACACTCGATCAGAGAAGGATCTTGCGATCTTTTGCGATTGTAGCCGTCCGACGTCGAATTTTCTTGCAGCATTTCCTTAATTTGGCCGTTGTCGGGATATTCACAGCACTACCTTGGCTAAGACGTGGTAGTGGTCCGAGTTTATGTTAGTTCCTCGGAAAGTTCGAACATCTAAAATGCTTGACAAGTGCCTTCTGTCGATCGCAATGTGATCAATCTGGTTGAAGGTTGATTGATCAGGAGATCTCCATGTACCTTTATGGATGTTGAGATGGGGGAACCCCATCGGTAGCACGCGGTATATTAAGGGACCTTACATTCCACGTGCATATCCGAAAATCGTTGTCCTTTGTACATTTGCTTGGGTCGTCATCAGTGTATCCGTCCGTTTCCGAGACCTGTTGTTGTTTCGCAACTAAGTTATTTTCTACGTTGTCGGGAGGTCAGCCCGACGCACAACCCCCAACCTGGAGTACCAGTTACTTGATGTGACTCCACGTGCACGGGCTGGAAAAACCGCTTCTTTTACGGCCTGGGCTTCAAATATTTTGAAGTAGCCCGTAAAGGTGTTCACCAAGTAGTTCGGCCTAACTGGAACTGGAGACGCCACCGTTGATTCCAAAGAAGAAATTCATTCGCTGGTCGTTCCTCGGTGGGAGTGCCTTGGTGGGAACACTCCTTCGTTGTGGGGTAATTGGTAGTAACAGCCTACTCCGCTTCGACCTGTCAACCATGGGGGGCCCTCTGCGAAAACAAGTTTCGCGATCGCATAGCTCTAAGCTTCATAGTAGTAGTTACCGTAAGTGCTCCGCCACGTCAAGGCTTATCCCATGCAATTACGACACACCAGTAAATTATGAGAACACCCAACCGCAAAATCTGTCACATCATTTAACATAATATTATAAGCCAAAAGAAAACATAAATAAATTGATGGATTTTTCAACCTCTCCAAATCATTCAAAATATTTTTCACACAAAAAACAGATATGTATGTGAATAAATCATTGTGGTCTTATAAATAAAATATTGATACTGATATTTTGTCGATGGAAAATTTATGGTTAGAAAAAGCTCAGAAAATCCTTTACCCGAACTAAACTATCAATTAATTCATCCGATTATATTAATTAATCCTAACAGAACTGCAAAATAGACTCATTAATTTCCATTTTATATTATAACCTTATTATTACTCAACCACAAAACAAAAAAACACAAACTCACTGTAAGTACCATCAAGGATACTCGCTAATACATACTCGCTCGAACGACAATGCGATGCTATCAATTTTCATAAATTTATCGCTAATTTGACATAAAATATTTAATCGCCTTTCAAAATGTTGAGGTTTAATTCAAAAAAAAAAAAAAAACAAAAAAAAAACAGAATTCCAAACATTTTCAAGGCATAGGTTAAATCAGATACAAATTGCTTATACAAGTATTTCGCTGAACTTTGAACTTAAAAAAAAAATGGAAAGGAGCACTTCAAACAAGAGAGAATTATCCAATTTGCCAATTTCACTGACGACAAAAAAAAAAACTCTGACATGGGCTGGGATAGGAACCTTAACGTTTTCCATCTACCGTGTATTATGAGAACTTTAGAAAAGCCCTCTAGGCATAATTTCCATCTTTTTTTTTTTATAATTTTCCATTGATATCTCGAAGAAGACGACAGCGGTGGTTGAAGAAACGGTTAAATAATATTTCATAAGCTTTAAGTATCGTTTGTGTAGAGTCAGAGATAATTAAAAGCTGGGAATCTTATTACTTATTAGGTACACATTTCCCTGTCAGGCAATTAGGTTTTTTTCTTTTTTTTTTTTTTTTTGTAATGGCTCATCTCAATGCTTCCGAATCAGGATGAATATGACGACGATAAGACATGAAGAAGAAAAGCTAACAACGACGTATTCTTCAAAGTTTTATCCTTTCGTTTACCTTCACTGCCGCCAGCCAGCGCGCGGTAGCTATCGGAAGAAGGAAATAGTTTTTCTTTTAAAATTTCATGTTTTCTCTGTTTTTTTTTGAGTATCTTGGGTTTGCTAATATCCTTTGGCAATTTATGAACTTGTCAACTAATAAGAAGTTTTCTTTTTTTCATTAATCGCATAGTTGTCTCTTCGTCCTGATCGTAAGTCTTTCGTTCGTTCATGTTTATCCTATGACGTGGAAAATTATATTCTCAAGAATTCAAGTGGGAAAAGAAGAGGCAAGAGGTCTTAGCTACTAACATCAAAGTCAACACCAAGTTGAACGTAAGGAATTTAATTAAATTGCCTTTTTCCATTTAATATTTGAGAGATTTTAGACTGAGTTTTAGCGCACGAGGGGATTTTGTAATGTTTTACAGATTAGATTGTCTAATTACATTTAAGTCGTTAAACGGAATTTTATCAAGAGAGAAATTAGTTTTCTTAATAAATTGGCCAGTTGTAGTAGTGCTCAGAATTCCTTTATTTCAAACATTTACTGTCTGCAAAAGATTTATTTTAAGTTGTTTCCGTTAAATCCCTAACAATAATTTTGAGAGAAAACAAAAAAATAACACTATCCTCCAACTTTATCATTTCAGACCGTACCTATGCTGACATGTTCTCAACCCTTGATCTATCAAAGCACTATCCACGCCCAATTTCGTCAACTTCGTCAACATCAACTCATACAACTAATTCAAATTTACAAGAACAATTGAGCATCAATGTCACATCACAATTGGGTACGCATGCTTACCTACCCTGCAAAGTAAGTTTCATTTAATTCAACAAAGATTTTGTTAAGCTTGTATACAATTGACCCCAAATTTTCATCTAAAAACTCCACACCATAATATAGCTTAGTTAATTTACTCTTTTCCTTAACTATTATTAACTTCATGTAGCATCTGTTGAGCACTTTTATTAAATTTATGTTGTTTTTTTTGTGTTTTTCTTTTTTCATGTTTTATAAACACACACAGGTGCAACAGCTCGGAAATAAACCAGTTTCCTGGATTCGTGTACGAGATGGCCATATCCTTACGGTTGACAGGTAATTAAGGAACTTGATGGCTTGTTTATGTTGGATGTGTAATTAGATTGTGGTAAAACGGTATAACGGTGTTACAGGCACACATGTATTATAGGACGTTGTGTGTGAGAACCAACAACCACATCACACATTTAGTGTGTTGTGTGGATGTTAGAAACAGAATTTTGCTCAAATAATATCATCCTCCAAGGATTTTATATAATTTGATTTATTACTTAGATAAATTTATGAAAGCAGCCTTTTTCGGTTCGTGAGCGCAACAAGGTTTCTTTTTTTTTTGAAAATTTCATTCTTTTTGTCTTAATTGAGCCTTCAGCCAGCTCAGTAATTAGAGGTAACGTTAAAACACCATAATTCAGGAAAAGATACTAAGCAAATTTGACGGAAGAAAGGGAAATGGTAATGGAATAGGAGGCCGCAAGGCTTTTTTCTTGCGGAAAGAGCTTCAAAGAGAAAATTAATATAGTATCCAGCTAATAAAATAATTCGTTCCTATATTTAAGAAAAACAAAGGGATTTTCTAACCATAAATCGTTTTCATCTTAAGCCACACCTCAGTATAAGAATGAAGGAAAAGAAAACCTTTTATGTACAAAAAACAAAAACAACAATTACAATTCATCAGTTTGAAGTACGCTCTACCACTCAACCTCTACTCTGGAGATGCTTTGTTTCCTAGAAATATAAACGAAGTTTACTCTTTTTCTCTTCTTTGTCCAGTAAATACAAGAACATAAAGTATCTGCTTGTTTTTTTACTTCCTAAACACTTTGTCTAGATTTTAATTTTTCAAACCCAACAATAGTCAGGAACCTAGTAAGAGTTCTAAGCATAAGGAAAGGATTTAACATATTTTTCCTGAACTCATGAACAAGTGGCATCCTTTGACCCCACTTCCTCATCGTGCCAGCCAGCGCCTTTTGTTAGTGCTCTGTAGAACGAGAAAGAAAATTCAAAAGGAAACATGATTTCAATTCGCCTACAGTAGAGGAGTAGTCTTCAAAAGAGCTAAGTATAAGAAATTTAACTTTTAAAACGTTTTTCGTACAAAATAGATAGCAAACAAATAGAATTTAAAAACAAATTTTTTGTTCACGAAAAATGGCGGGATCAGATCATCATGAAAAGCCTAGAAAGTTCTATTTCACATAGGACCAGAGCAAAAAACCTTTCAAAATTATAAGGAATGAAATCTTGTACCTAAAACTCTGTGCAGAGATTCACAAATCATATTTGTATCGTTGAAGCGAAATATACCCTTGCCACTGTCCATGAGTGACACCTGCATCAATTAGACCGAACATCTCGAGAACCTCGGTATGTGCATTACTGACCACCACTTGTGGACCGAGCACACACGCGATGTCACTTAAAATGCCGCAAGATGTCGCTTAAAATGCCGCAAGATGGTTTCTTATGACGGTGCAGGAAATTTTTCTAACAGTTTGAAATGGCTATTATCTACAAAACCTATATCCGTCCAAAGCTTGAGTACAATTCCCACCTTTTGGCTGGTGCTCCAGCTACTTCCTTATGCCTCTTGGATGAAATACAAAAAAGAGCTGTAAGAATGTAACAGATCACTCTTTTAGACCACAGTTGCGTTCTATCGCTACTTTTACGGTGATTGCTCAAACAATTTGCCCGTAATATTCGCGATTCTATAGGAATGCCCATCAGTTTACCGTAGAGCCTAACTTCGGACGTACTCTCAAGTATAGAGAATCATTTTTTAGCCGTACTACGCGAATGTGACACTCTCTTCCACAGTCATTTCAATGTTCAAGAATTTAAGACCATTGTACATCGACACCTCCTTTAAAACCCTTTCTTTTCTTCCTAATGCACTTGCTGTGTCCCTGGCATAAAAAGCGTAAAAAAATCTGTTGAGTAGGTAAAACAAAAAAAAAATAAATAGAGTTTGACAGGTAGCGCGTAATCTATTCTGCAACTACAGGGCTTACTTACTAACTTATGGTGGCGGACCAGGGCCTCACCCAACAAACTTCTCCAGCCAGCTCGGTCCCTAGCGTGCTGTCTCCAGTTTCGCACGCCAAGTTGGTTCAGGTTCTCTACCACCTGAGTTGCGGTCTTCCTCTTCTGCGACGTCCTTCCGGGTTGGATTCGAAGACTCTACGGTTTTCTGGCTAGGTCAGTGTCGCTGTACAGCTCGTACAATTCTTGCTGGAATCTTGGTCTCCATTCTCCATTAATGCAGACACGACCAAAAATCACTCGAAGAATATTTCTCTCAAACCAGCCCAAAGTGTTTTCATCAGATGTTGTCATAGTACATGTCTCTGCAACATACATGAGGACCGGGATGATGAGGGTTCTAAAGAGTGTCACTTTAGTTGCTTTGGAGAGAACTTTACTACTCAATTGTCATCTAAGTCCAAAGAAGCAGCGATTGGCAGGAGTGATTCTTCGTTTGATTTCAGCGCTGGTGTTGTTGCCTGAGTTGATAGCGGATCCCAAATAGGCAAAGTCCTCGACTATCTCGAAGTTAAATCTGTCTATGTTGACGTTTGCTCTAAGACGTCTATGTTGGTAGTCCTTTCTTGTGGACAGCATTAACTTGGTCTTGCCCTCGTTAACCGTTAGACCCATCTTCCTGGCCTCCATCTCAAGGCTCACAAACGCTTCACTGATATCAGACTGTGTTCTCCCAATTATGTCAATGTCGTCTGCGTATCCTAGTCCTAGTAGCTGGATGGAATTTTGAAAGATTGTGCCTCTGGTGTTGACATTGGAGCTTTGCACAATCTTTTCAAGAATGATGTTGAAGAAATCGCATGACAACGCACCGCCTTGTCTAAAACCTTTTTTGACATCATAAGCGTCGGTTAGGTTTTTCCCGACTTACACAGACGGAAGAGTTTTTCTGGGATGCCAAAACTAGACATTGCTCTATATAGTTGGTCTCTATAAACGCTGTCATACGCGGCCTTGAAATCGATGAAGATGTGGAAGGTATCGAATTTAAAAGTTCTTGGGTCTTCTCCAAGATATGCAACTACAAGGCTGGTTCGACTTGAATACATTTTTTTGTATGATTTCATTCATTCATTCTTTTCAATCATTTTTGTATTTCACTTGCTGACCCGGTAAACGTTGTTTTGCCATTTTATTGATTTCCATATGAGTGATTTCTAAGACCAGCTGTATGTCTTTTAACTCTTCCTAAACGATTGAGCAATTCAAATGATATTTCTTGAATGTGTAGAGGTGGGTCCTGGATGATTTACTTGCTACTCCGGTAAATGTTTTTGTACCATACAAATAATTTCTAAGAACGGTTGAACCGATGTGGCTCAACATTGATGGAGAGGTATCTTGGTTATGGGATGCTTGATATCCTTCAAGTTGACACCGAAGGTAAACGTTGTTTGGACATATAACAACGACTGAACCGATTTGGTTAAAATACCTTGAGGCCAGTTAATGGCTCTATGATAGTTTTTATCGTACTAGCTGACTCATTAAACGTTGTTTTGTCACATATTTAAAAGAAAGCATTCATCATAATTAATTGAATTATAATAAATCACTTTGCATTTTGGCAAAATCTGTATTTCATTATTATTCTGGAGTTGATCTAAAAGGAGTCGAGATGAAGTTCGCGGGGTCAGCTTGTAATTTTATAAAAAAAAAAAAACATCAGAATTACAATCTCGTTAGCAATACTCATCGCAAAGGAACTAACAATTTTAATTTTCCCACCATTGACACATAATCTCGTCCATTTAGCCAAAAACTATACACCACGGGCTAAATTTAATTATTTCCTCCAAAGAATGAGGCTGGAAAAACGTAAAACAAAAACATTTTTACTGCTTGAAAACAAAACAGAACTTAAAACACTCTCATACGAAATTTAATGACAACGACAATAATTATCCTCACAAGAGTAATGAAAAGCATACAAAACAAGATTGCTATGTGGCACGATGGGCCATTCCCAGCCCTTTTCCAACATAATTTTTTCCTTTTTTAACCATGGCCATGAAAGAAACTTACTAGTACCCACTTGACTTTCTTCTCTTATTTTTGTTGAGAAAGGCAAAAAAAAAAAAAAAACCAAATGAGCTAAGATAGTTCGTTTTGCGGTGAAGGTCCTTTTTGCCATCCTCATTGCCTGACTGCTTAAAAAATTGAGTGAAAAACAAAAAATAGAAAAATAACTTTCAAGGCATTTTTGCTTGGTTCGTTGAGTTAGTTTTCATTACGAACGAACGAATGAGAGATGGAGGCGGAAAGGTCCTTTTTCTCCTCAAGGATATTTCTCATTTCGTTTTCGTTTTATTTGGATATTTGTATTTTTTTTTAAGGTTCAAAAATAACGAGCAATAAAAAACGGACAGCAAAAACGTTTAAGAACTTTAAGGTGGATAGGATTTCTGTTTTCCAATGTCTTACTTTCTACTTTCTGCTAAACATTGAGGCACAACTATGTAAGGAAAATCTAACCAAACCAAAACCTAACCGAACAACTAAATACAAAAGTCTTATCCCAGATTAAAAATTCATCGTTTCTGATAGAGAAGTTACAACTCCAGAAACAG
>CAKKXW010000004.1:68318509-68333168 GCA_920937365.1 Sphaerophoria rueppellii | reverse complement strand
TTTTAATGATCATTCCGTCTTTGGTTTCGACTTTTATTGTGTGTAGGTGTACATACATTTTTTTTACAAGGCTACTTAATAAAGGAAACAGGAATCTTTCGGAGAATATGAATAAATGTTTTTAAGAATATTATGAATGAAGCCCTTTTAAATATGGAAAATTAAACATTGGCAGTAGAAGGCTTTTATATAATTGAAAAGGATATCCGAGTAATGAGGATTTTTAGTTGTTGTTTTGTTTTTTCCTATTTACAGTTTATAGCGCTAACGAGAAGATATGTTTTGCTTTTCAGCAAACATTTCTAGGAATACAATTATTTGTTGAAATAATTCATCGGAACATTTTTTTTACATACATGTGGATGTGTGTTATTTTCAGCTTTGGTTTCTGCCTTACTAGTAATTTTTAAACTTAATTTAAAATTATTTTTAAAATACTGGAAATATAAAACTTTTCCTAGGAATGAAAAATTTTAAATTCTCAGAAAAAAATTGTAAACTGGTCAATTAGAAAAAAAGGACGAGATGGCAAACATCCTACAAAAACGTTCGCAACACGCACACTCTCAAACGCAATAGAAAGGACCAAAAATAAAATCCAAAAAGCCAAGTTAACGAAGATAAAGAAACCTAGAGAAAAAAATGTTAAATATGCAAAATTCATTCATTGTGCGGTAGGTTTATCGTTTCTTCAATTTTTTTTCCACCTTCTCGTTCCATTTTCTTCTATGAACTTTTCGTCCTTAGTGTTTTCATATTTTTTTTTTTTTTTGAGTTTTTGTTGAATCTCTTTTTTTCACGTGGAGATTCGTTTTTTTTTCTGTATTTCTCATGTTGAACAATTCGTAATCTGTGTTTTTTTTCTTTCTCTGGAAGCAGAGGACCAAAAAAATTAATAAGAAGAAAAGTTTTATTTGCGCTGTGGGGGGTGCTTGTCGTTTGATATTTTTGTCATCTTTTTGTTTGTGTGTTGGTTTTTGAAGGAATATCATTTACATATTGCCAAACCGCTATTCAGTGAGAAGGGGCGACACGCAGCGGCAGAAGATAACCTTATTTCAAATTGAATTTGGTTGAGACGTGATAACACTGTTTCATACTTAACAGGGTTTTTCCTCTCTTTTGATTTTTCTTAAATAAAGAATTTTTTTTTGTGGATTGTTCACTGATATTTTTTTCATTTTTTGTTTCTATAATTTCAATTCAGGAAGTGAGGTGTGGCCGACCAATAAATAGGTTCTTTCTGTTTGTGAGTGCTTAAATCCAGTTTGAAGCTTTTGATTTCTCGAGCAGAAAATAAAATCAATCGATAAGCCCCAGAACTTGCCCGAAGCGGTGAATAAAAGATACAGGATACCAAAATTATTTAATGATTTCAGTTTCAGGATGGCTCACAGTTTTTTTTTTATGTTATTGATTTTTTTTTTTTTCAAAGCCATTTTCCAACGCAAGGGTCATTGAAAAACGAAGAGGGAAAAAATTGTTAAAAACAAAGACCAGCCGAAAAGGAAAGAAAAAATCGATTTTTCCCTAATTGACTTAAACAATACTCAAATTGAATTGTTTTATTTCTGTGGAAAAGGGTTCTTCGGCAATCCTTTAAATTGCTTCCAAATGACTTTTTGAAAGGCTTTATCCTTGGTTTCTTGTTTTTCTGTGAATTTTTATTTTTGTGTCAGTTGAGAAGGGACCAATTTTCAGTTAAATCCTAAATAAGAGGTTGTTGTGTTGTTTTTTTTTCCTTTTGGCCAATGAGTGATAGAAATAAAATTGGATGAGTGCTGAAGATCTTTAAAAGAGGTGTTTCTGCATGCAAATTCGAATTGTTTTTTTTTTTTTTCAAAGCTTAGAAGAAGATAATTAATTTGGATATCAACACGAAACGGGTATTACAAAACTCATTTTAAATCTTTTTCTTATCATAATGACGTGAGGATGTTGCATTTATCAATTTTGAGTTCGTCTTTTCAAAGCAGGTATTTCCCGACTCTGAAACTGGTAGTAGCGATTTGAAAATATCATAAGTCATCTGAATTTTAATTTTTGCTTATACAATTTTCTTTGTATTCATTTTCAAATCTTTGTTAAACTTTGATTGATTGGGAGATAAAAATATTTGAGTGCGACCCATGTGGTCCACACGACTAACTTCCCAGAGTAGAAAAATAAGTAAAAATATAAGTTGTTTTGCAAAATCGAAAAAGTGTTAGAATTTCTTTTTAACAAGGTGGAAAATTTAACCTCTGTTAATGACAACACTTCTTTTGATAACAACACTGTAAAAACACAGTCTACTTTACATACAAACGCTGTTCCTTTACCTAAACGAAGAAGTGATGAACTAGACGATGATTTTTCTGATGCTATCCAACTTTCAAAAAAAGCGACAATTTCAATTTTTGACAACTTCTCTCTATCTCGACCCATCCCTGGTCACAATATCTGTAATGAAGCTACAACTGCCAAGGCTTCCTCGTTGCCAACGTCATCAACTCCTATTGCTGATGTTCCTACACCCTTAAGCAACAGTTCTGAAGCAGCCTCAACAGCAACAGCAATAATACCTTTGAAAGTTATGTCAACGAACTTGACAAAAAGCTCATATTTGGATCCACCGCAACCTAAACAATTCTGTACCACATCACCTATCGTTTCAGGACTGAAAACAGTAGGAGGACATAAAGTTCTCTTTTTATCCAAACTTGTTCCGTCAACGAATGCTCTTGACATCAAAAAATATATAGCGGATAAACTTGGTACTTCTTTCATTTTGAACGTGGAAAAAATTATTCATCGGAACTACACTAAAAACCAAACTCAGTTTTTCATGTTTTGAACTCATCGTTATTCAGGCAATATGGTGTTATAGTACATGAATTTGAGTATATATCAAACAACCGAAATTTAATTCGAAACCCTTTTCGGCAAAATCAGAAAACGCAGAATCAACGTCGCAGCTTAAGGAATTATTAATTCACTACCAAAATGTGAATGGACTTCGGACTAAGACCAATATGGTCTACAAAAATATAAACAATCTTCCTCACGATGTAATTGTTCTAACAGAAACTTGGCTGGATACTTCTATTCTTGACTCCGCTCAAGCTCAAATGAGCTTACAGTTATCGATGGTATGTCCTCGTGTGGTCTTAGCCAGTTTAATGGAGTGAAAAATCATATGGATAGAGCTCTCGACTTAGTTTTTTTTCTCCGACACTATGTGTACTGAAACTGCAGTGATAGCTTCGACGGTTAAACTTATTCAAGAAGATCGATTTCATCCTGCATTAGATATTGAACTTAAATTAAATATGTCTTCTCCTAATAATAATTATGATAACGATAGGCTTCAATTTAACTTTAATAAGTGTGATTATGTTAATTTATTTGATTTATTATGTACCATCGACTGGAACCAATTATTTTTAAACATAAATTTTGATAATATGTGTAACGTCTTCTACAAAACACTCTTTGACTGTTTCAGTAAAAGTATTCCATTTAAGAAACCTCGTTAGATCTCGCATGTTCCACCATAGTTCGATTCTCATCTCAAAAACTTGAAAAATAAAAGAAACAAAGCTTGGATACAATTTAATAGGACTAGAACTGATGATGATTATAGAACGTTCCTTATTCTTAAGCAATTACTTATTGATTACTCAAAATCTTTATATGAAGAATACATTGATAAAATTGAACGTAATCTTAAATCTAATCCAGATAATTTCTGGAATTTTGTCAACTCCAAGAAAAATACTTGTGGGTACCCCAACTCTATGTCTAATTTATGGTCATCTAGCCATGGACCTAAAGTTATTGCAAACATGTTTGCAAACTATTTTAAAGAAGCGTGTGATGAACCTTGTACTTAACACCTCTCTTATTCTTCTTCTTCAGTATTGAACTATCCACATTTAAATGACATTTATTTTAGTATAAGTGAACATACCGTGTCATATTAAATATTGAAATTAGACGAAAGCTTTATTCCAGGCCCTGATGGTGTACCATCCTTTATCTTAAAAAAAATGTGTTCATTATTTATCAAATCCGTTATGTCAACAACATGTCTTTGAGAAATTCAACTTTTCCATCTATCTAAAAAAGCTCATTTATTACTCCAGTATACAAGAATGGTTCTAAAAATGAAATTATGAACTACCGACCTATTGCTAAACTACCTGTGATACCTAAACTGTTTGAGTCTATCATATGTAGTGTCCTTTCCTTTCATTGTAGCTCAATTATCAGTGATAACCAGCATGGTTTTGTCAAGAAAAAGTCTACTGTTACTAATCTGTTTAACTTTACGTCCTTTGGCTTAGATGTTTTTGAAAAGCGTAAGTAAGTAGATTTTGTATTTACTGATTCTCAAACTATCTCAACAAGGTTTTAACGACTATTTCTTACATTGGATTTCATCGTATTTAGAAAAAAGACAATATAGTGTAATATTTCGTAATAAGTATTCGAGTCCATTTGTTGTTAATTCTGGTGTCCCCCAGGGCAGCCATTTAGGCCCAATTTTATTTACTTTATTTATAAATGACCTTGTTGCGATCATAAAAAACTCGTCTGTCCTAATATATGCTGATGACATTAAACTTTTCAGAAGTGTAAATTCTACACCTGAGTGACTACTTCTGCAGGAAGATTCTTTTTTCATTATAGTTAGTTATATTGCTCCAAGAAGTACTTTAGAAATCTATGAAAAACAGCCAAGGCCTAAGTGGCTTACTCTTATCAACAATTCTCTAGGTGTGCGAAGCGAAGCCATCAAAAAGTGATTTAAATTATGCTCATTTTAGTAAACTACGTAAAGACTTTCTCACACTTCATAAGTTCCTTCACAAGAGTTACATCATTAATATAGAGAGTAATATTAAGAACGATTGTAACTCATTCTGGTCGTTTGTTAATACGAAAAGAAAATCAAATGGATTACCCAAAAATATGTGCTAAAAGGATACCGAAGGGTCAAATATTGCTTCTCTTCTGGAATTATTTTCAAATTTCTTCCAATCGGTATACTCAACTCTCGATATTATCGACCATCCTTGTTTTCCCAATAAACCAAGTAAGGTTGATATTTGTGATTTAAAGCTAAGTAGTTCTGAAGTGCTATCAGGACTTAAAGCACTAAAACCAAAATTTAATTCGGGAGCCGATGGCATACCTGCTATATTTCTCAAACTTTGTGCTTCAGCACTTTGCATTTCTCTTGTTCGCATTTTTAATAAGTCTTTTTCTGAAGGAGTTTTTCTCAATGCATGGAAAATTTCTTACCTAGTTCCAATTCATAAATCTAGATCTAAGAATATGGTAGAAAATTATAGAGGTATCTCTAAGCTCTCAGCAATACCTAAATCTATATATGAATTATAATTTATTTATTTATTTAACATCAATTAGAGATTACAAACTCAAATAGACTAATGAAATTTAATATGTACATGAAATCATAATATAACTAAAGCCATACATAAAACGAAAAAATTCAAATTATTTGATTACAATATTTAATTTGTTAAAAAGTATAAGTTTAACATATTTTTGAATGAATTTCTACTCAAATTGAAATTAAAATCTAAATTGTTTGACACATCATTAACCTCCCTAACACTACGAGTTATGGGTTCATTAAACGCGTAATTAACTCCATGGATGTTTTCACGGAATAAGCTACGACTTCTTAGTTCTCGGCATTTCAATGTTCCAACCTAATTTGTACACTACAAATCTTGTGAATTTCTTTTGGACTTGTTCTAATCTTGTAATATGAACATTGTAATGAGGATTCCAAACTACGCAGCAATATTCTTAGATTGATCAAATTACTCCAAGATCTTTTTTAATAGAAACTCTATCCAGGACATGATTTAGCATATTGTAATCGTAAACGATAGGTAACAAACGACGGGTAAACGAAAAACATTGACATTTTGAAATGTTAAGGGTTAATAGGTTCATATTGCACCAGTTGACAAGATTATTTATATCATTTTGGAGAAGCGAACAGTCTGTTAAACTTTTTACACGTCTTAAAAATTTTAAATCATCCGCAAACATAAGACGCATTGAATTAGTTAGGACATCAGGTAGGTCATTTATAAAAATCAGGAACAGCATTGGACCTAAATGACTCCCTTGCGGAACACCAGAAGTTACCGAAAAAGGATGAGAGTTACACGAATCAATTGAAACAAGCTGGCTGCATCCTGTAAGATAAGTTCTCAGCCAGTTCAGCATATTGGAATGAATGCAATTCGTGAAAATGGTTAAGTTAGTGGAAGTTGATCTACCTGATACAAAACCGTGTTGGTACGGGGATAAGGTCTCTTTCAATAAAAATTTCAATTTATCACAAACAATATTGCGGACAATTTACTTATTGGTCTATAGTTTATTATTTCCTGTTTTGGACCACATTTGTAAATAGGAGTAACGAAGGACGTTTTCCATTCTGACAAAAATACACCACATGTTAATGAACAATTAAAGATAAAACACAAGACTTTAGATAGAGCGACAGAACATTTTCTTAAAACAATAGGTGGAATTTCATCCGGACCAGAATTATTATCTTCAGTAAGACTAGATAGAGCCACTTCCACTTCTGATAAGGTGATACTTAAATTACCCATATTTAGACTGTTTAGGGACAGGTCGAAAGAGATGTTAGTGACACTACTAGAGTCAATGTAATTCGAACTAAAAAATTTAGCAAAAGCATCGCAAATAGATGGTAGACTTGTTAGAGTCGAACCTTAATATTGCATTTAGGGAATCAATTTGATTTCTTTTTATTATTAATAAAACTCCAAAAACATTTACTATTGACTCTTAGCTTTGATTCCGCAGAGTAAATATAGTTTTTATATAGAAACTTATTTAGAATATTAAAACTTTTTTCTAATTCATTATAAATACTGACCAAATTGGCATCAGAAGAACGCTTTCGTAAACATTTGTATGCTTTATTTTTTTTTTATTATTCAAATTGATCAATCGTCTGTTATGCCACAGAGGCTTTGAGGCGTTTTTCAATTTAGTTTTAGGAACAAATAGATCGATAGCCGTCTTAAGAGAACTAAGAAAATTGTTGTAAAAACTCGGTAATTCCCAAGATTGAATCAAAGTTGAAGGCAGTGTTAAATTATTATTGATAAAACTCGCAATGTTATTGAAATTAGCTTTGGAGAAATTATATCTATAATGAGAATGCATTTCCGGTTTTAAAAAGTTTAGTATTTTAAATTCAATTACAACACGGTTTTATATCTGCGCGATCCACTACCACCAATATGGCACTTTATTCAAGATATATTATTAATTCCATAGAAGAAAAGTATAAGGTATATGCAATTTATACAGATTTTAGCAAAGCTTTTGATTCTGTGAATCATAAAATTTTGATGCAGTAACTGGAAATCTTTGGTTTCCGCTTTAAGTTTCTAAGTTGGATTTCATCTTACCTAACGGGCAGGCCGCAAAAAGTGTAACGGAACCCGTGTTCTTCCCTCTTCAACCTACCGCTACCCTTCACCCTCTTAGGTCTACAGGGATCCAGGCTACGACTGCGGCATGCTTGATTTTGCTTAGCTCGTCGGTGGTGTGGATTGTTGCAGTCGCAGCCCTGGACGTTGTTTACTTTTCATGCCGACATTACAACAAAAGGGTCCAGAAAAATTCCTCTCTTTCAAAATCTATTTTATGCACTTCAGACGTCCTTCAGGGTAGTCATTTGGGTCCTCTGCTCTTTAACATTTTAACTAATGACATTGCGTCATCTGTAAAATACTATAAGTGCGTTTTATATGCTGCTGACTTGAAATTATTCTTGAAGATTAAATGTGTTGAAGATTCCCACCTTTTACAATCTGATATAAACCTTATTGCAAATTGGTGTACTGCTAACAGTTTAAATCTAAACAAAAAAAAAATGTTATGTGATCAAATTCTCCAAATCTTAAACATCTATTATGGTAATACACTTTCTCGAATGGTTCAAATCAAAGACCTTGCCATAATTCTTACTTCAAACTTTTCTTTGAAAAGTCATATTGACTATATTGTGAGTAGAGCAAATACACTTGTTGGCTTTATTAAGCGGAATTGCATTGATTTTAGTGACACTTATGAATTACTATCGCCTTATACAACTCATAGCAGTTATTCTGATCGAATTGAAAAAGTCCAGAGGCGTGCACAAAATTTGTATTCTATAAAATGAATTGGAGTTTTTCACCAAATTACAGAGCAAGATGTCTTTTGCTTGGTATTAAGTCTCTAGAATCAAGACGAAAAATTCATGATGTATTGCTTGTGAGGGTTGTGTAATGCTACCACGTAAGATGCCCGCACTTTCTTCCGATTATACCTATCTACGCGCCGCTAAGATCTTTTAGGTCAGAACATTTGCTTTATGAACAGTTTCACAGGACAATTAAAGAACCGCTAAGTGGATTTCGCTCAAACCCTTAACAACGCAATACCGCGTCGAATGAGATCAATTTTATGACAATACGATGAGTGGTTCGCGAGATAATTGAGCTGAAAAAACGGATTCAAGTGAGCCCGAAACATATGCAGGAATTGGAGATTCACAAAATCGGACCCATTACA
This sequence comes from Sphaerophoria rueppellii, assembly GCA_920937365.1. Classification (NCBI taxonomy): domain Eukaryota; kingdom Metazoa; phylum Arthropoda; class Insecta; order Diptera; family Syrphidae; genus Sphaerophoria; species Sphaerophoria rueppellii. The sequence goes on along the minus strand of CAKKXW010000004.1, from coordinate 68,324,540 downwards.
ATAGCCAAGGCCTCAGTTTCTTACACTTATCAACAATTCTCTGAGAGCGTGCAAATCAATCTAAAATAACAGCTGCATTATCCCTACTATCCCGAACCTTTCCCTCCATCACAATACTTTAACAAAATAAATGAGTATGCCAAAACCTCATTAAAAATTCATTTGATACCCCTACTGACACAGAATTATTTTACCCGGCAAATAGATACTTCCTAAACAATTTTCTCTGTCTGTCAAAATTAATTACCGGTACAAACGGTTTTGATTAAATTTCTTACCATGGAAAAATCCATCCATCATAAGCATACCAATTAGAACAACACCTTCAAAGCAAAAAACAATAGCCTCAATTGAATACCATTCCCTTTCTTCTACCGTTCAATCAAATGAGAGGCGGTATAATTCCATTCCAATCCTTTGCCACAAAAAACACAAAACAATACAAAATAGAAGCGAAAAACTAATCCCTCGAGGTGAAAATTCCATGAGTTTTGATTAAATGCCCACCTACAAACTTCAGAAACAGCACAGCCTTGGCAAAAAATACACGCCAACTCAATCCAAAACACGTAAAACAGATTTGTTAAACCAATTTCCCCCATCATCAGCAAAAACGCACGCATACAAATTCTTTTTTGTTTTGTTCTTGTACAAGGATCACAAGAGGTTATCAAAATATCTATAAATATCTATAAAATATAATATTTGTTGGAGTAATTATTACCTCTTCCTCTGGTCTTTTCGTTTATTCTTTTTGTATATATGTCAATCCTTCCCACTCACTTTCTCTGCAGGATTTCACATCAAAACTTTTCTCGTAAAAACCAAATCTTATGATAGTGATTTCTCCGTATACACTCTACAACATGCGGATAATGTGTATGGGAATTTTTTTCATTAATATTTTATGAACACAATCACATCCACATACATTTATAGCATGCGTATCCTTTTTTTTCTTTCTGCCTCAATAACACCGAACTTTTATTGGGTTTGTTTCTTAGACGAAATCGTCTTCGAAGAAGAAGTCGCCACAGAAAAAGAAGTTCCCACTTAACAATAATCTTTATTGCACATCACGAATGTTGTGCTTGAAGCTTGACAAGCAGCAGCAAGCATTCACCACACGCTCACGGACATTTATTTTTTTACTTTTTACACAGTTTTCCGCATCCTGTGAACATAGACACATACTCCACTTATTATGAACTATTCATAAGAATGTTGTGTCGTGTATCCTTTTTATTTCGTTTTCGATTCACTCACAGACCACTTGAACAAGTTGTTGCGATTATGAACTTTTCAGAATGTGAAATAACAAAAACTACATAAATGGCAACAATAACAGAGAGTAAAGACAGGGAAAGAAGTTTTATTAAATATTCAAAAACCGGGAATAGAACAGAATATCTATATATATTTCGTCGAATTTGAAATTTTATCAAGTTGTTGTTGTTGTTTATGTTATTGGAGAGGTTATTTGATCGGTTTTAGACAGCACGATAGAGTAAACCAAAACTAGTCAATAATTGGTCTAAACGTTTTCTTAGAACGCTATAACATTAACCGCACATTTTTGCACGCACCATTTTTATTACTTTCTTCTTCTTCGATTAAATTACACACCGGAATGAAAAATATGACAACGCAGTGGAAATTACTTTTCTTTCGATCGTTTTCGCATATATCCACGATTAATCCTTGCAGGTTAACTACATTCCTTTTCACTGGCAGGAATTAATATTTTTCATGATTTATACCGCACGTCACGGTTGTGTCGTGGTGGTCGATGCCGCTCGACGTTTTTTTTTTTTGTTTTTTTGGGATTGGATATTTGTGTGAGTTGTTCGATTACACAAAACAAAAAACCAAAACAAGATTGGTTTGAATTCCGTTCGACAAGTGTTGTCCTTACGTGATACAAAAACCAACTGAAAATATGGAAACTGGGGCCAAAGTAGGTAAGGCTTGGCAGAAGGTCCTGAGTAAAGGAATTTTTTTTGTTCTCTCATTCGTTCCTTCTCTTTGAGCTAAAGACTTACTTTGGTGCTTTAAATGGATGATTTTCATTCGGGAGCAGAGAAATTTGTTGGAAAGTCTCCAAAAATTGACGGTATCAACTGCAAGAATGGAAGTGTTTCCAGGAAAATCACTGGAAAAAGGGGAAAATTAATATTTTTGTGTCGTCATCAATATATAGTTTTCAGTTAGAGATTCTTTGACGTTTTGTATCTGTCGTCAGACAACTCCCTCTGTAATTTTGTTGTTTTAGTTATTTTTTCATTTTACACTACATTTTTATCGTTTGTTGTTGATTTGCTAGTTTTCATTTATCAAGAGAATGTGATTCTTTGATGTGAATAAAATTGCTAGAAAAATTAAAGAAATTTAGATTTAATTTTTCTTTTTTCATTTAATTTTCTCCGAAGAAGACTTTGAACACAATTTTCCTGATGTAAGATTAAACGAAGCATAAAGTCCAATTTGATGTGCTTCTTTCTTTTGTTGCCGAAACAAATGGATTGCAAAAAGAATGAAACAAAACTGGTTTTCTAGATAAATAAAATTTGTATATGCTGTCAGATAAGCTGTCTCGTCTTTTCCTCTTCATATCTTTTTGTTGGATACTCCCAAGCCGAAGTGGGTTTATTTGCAGGTATCTTACAGGTATTTAGGTTCTTTAATATTATTAAAGCTCGAGTAGAATGTTTTTCTTATGTTGAAATTTTCTTTTGTCATTTCAATTGGTAAACATAAATATCTCGTGATATATGGGATTGTGGGACAAATTTTCGTTTGATTTGAAAGTTTAATGCGATATTAAACCTTCAAATGGTGGAGGAAATTGACATAAATCTCTTTTTGTGATTTTGTTTCTTTCTTCCGACATACACAGACACAATTGATTGGAAGTCTCTTTTTTATCGTACGTAAAAGTCAATTCTGATCATTCGAAGTTTTAATTTTGACTTTTTAAACGTCCAAACAAAAACACAAAAAAATAGTACGTATACGCCCCGTAGCACCAGAAGGGAAAATATTTGTTTACACTATCAGAATTGGTCGAAGAGAGCTTATAGCAAGCACAGTCTTACGACCGATGGTTTGCCAACATAGTAGACTATTTTATACCACCGGCTCATCACTAAGAGAAGTGTTAGTTGCTGGTAAGCAAACATTACATAACAAACACTCACATGGATGAAACAAAAACAAGACAGTTAAAAAAATAAGATTAAAACATAACCAATAATTACAAACAGTAAGTAAACAGAGAAACATTTAAAAGTGTACTGGTCTTTAGCAAAGACTTTAATTTATTCTTTCTTACTTACTTATCGTGGCGCTACAGTCCAGGTCGGACCAGGGCGTCACCCAACAAACCTCTCCAGCCAGCTCGGTCCCTGGCTAACTGTCTCCAGTTTCGCACTTCAAGTAGGTTCAGGTCCTCGACCACCTGTGTGCTCCACCGGGGTCACGGTCTTCCTCTTCTGCGACGTCCTTCCGGGTTGGATTCGAAGACTCTACGAGCCGGAGTCTTATTTTCCATTCGCTCAACATGACCCAACCATCTAAGTTGATGGACCTTTACTTTTCTGGCTAGGTCAGTGTCGCTGTACAGCTCGTACAGTGCTTGGTCGAATCTTCGTCTCCATTCTGTATTAATGCAGACAGGACCAAAAATCACTCGAAGAATTTTTCTCTCAAAGCAGCCCAAAGCGTTTTCATCAGATGTTGTCACAGTCCATGTCTCTTCGGGATGATGAGGGTTTTGTAGAGTGTCACTTTAGTTGCTCGGGAGAGGACTTTACTACTCAACTGCCTTCTAAGCCCAAAGAAGCAGCGATTTGCAAGACTGATTCTTCGTTTGATTTCAGCGCTGGTGTTGTTGTCTGAGTTGATATTGGATCCCAGGTAGACAAAGACCTTAACTACCTCGAAGTTAAATTTATCTATGTTGACGTTTGCTCCAAGACGTCGTTGTTGGTAGTCCTTTCTTGTCGACAACATTAACTTGGTCTTGCCCTCGTTTACCGCTAGCTTATGTTTAAATCAAATAAGTCTGGGTTGCAGTTTGAAAGCCCTACGTGTCAAGGGCTCATAGAAACCGTAGTTGGTACGATGTTTTGGTTCTTGTTACAACGAAAATTATAACCGCAACCCCGATGGTTGAAAGATATAGAGCCAAGTAATTCCGGTGCATCTGTCATTGTTATTTTGTCTACTTGACAATGTTTCCATTTGGAGAGTTAGCAATAGGTTTTCATAAGAGGGGACATTCAAAGGATCACTCCATAGAATACCTTGCAAGGCAAAACGAGTAAAATTTCGTTGAACAGATTCTAGCCTCTCGATATGAATATTGTAATGGGGTGACCAGACTTGGGAAGCGTATTCTAAGTGAGGACGAACATAGCAATAATATAGAGCGCGGGTTATATTTGTATCGCGGAACTCCTTTGACCAACGCTTTATAAATCCAAGCATTGAGTTTGCTTTATTCACGATGTTGTTAATGTGCACAGTAAAATCTAATTTAGGGGTAAAGAAAACTCCAAGATCTCTTACGGAAGTTACACGGGTTAGAATTTGCTGTGAGATAGCGTAGTCATATGAAGACGGTGCACGCTTCTTTGAAAAGGTCATCGTTTGACATTTTATTGGATTAACATTTAAACTTTTTTTCTCACACCACAATGAAACAGATGTTTTTGTAAATCTTCATATCATCTGCGAAGATGAGGATTTCGCTATTACGTACACATAACGGGGCATCATTTATAGCTAAATTAAAAAGTAGAGGTCCTAGATGGCTACCCTGAGGAACTCCCGAATTAGCAAAAATGACTTAGAGATAAAATGCCTGACTTTTACTTGGTAAGACCTATTCTCGAGATAAGAGGATATCGAAGTGATGAAAAATGGGGGGAAGGCATACGCATTTAGTTTGAATTTTATGATGGCGTGAGAAAGTTGGTCGAAGGCTTTCGAAAAATCTGTATAGACGCAATCGATTTCCTGACCACATTAGAAAGTACTAACACATTGATTTATAAAAACAAGAAGATTTGTGACAGTAGAACGTTTCTACATGAAACTATGCTGCTAGTGACAGATGATGTTCCTGCAATGAAATGCCAAACTTTCACAAATAACTTGTTCGATCACCTTAGGAACGCAGGAGAGCTTAGATAGTGGTCTATAATTGGTGATGTTGGCCTTATCTACTGGTATAATACAAGCGTTTTTTCCAAATTGATGGAAATTTTCCTAATTTTAAACAAGAATACCATCTGGACCAAGAAAAGAATGTTTGTTTTTGTCATCAGTCTCTACTGAGATGTTGTTAAACAATACTTGTGGACAGCCACGTAAATACTAAAACAAATCTTTATTGTTGTCTCGCGTTAGATTTGTAGTTCAATTACAACAATTTGAAAAAAAAAAATAGTACGTATACGTCCCGTATCCCATAATACCAAACTGTTGGCTGAAGGTGTTGGTCTTCGAATTAGTTAAAAGAACATTCCTAATAAAAGTAAAACATTTCCATGTTTTCTACCCTCAAAATGACACTTTAAGTGAGACTCTTGTACGAGAGGTTAATTATTTTCATATCTAATGGTCGCTTTTCGAAGTGAAAGGATTTCCTCAAAAGTTCTCCCCTTTTTATACTTAAAATACAACACACTCACTTCCGTGTTGCACTGTTTTAATTCTTTTAAGTGCACCAGAACCATACATAGGAGTACGCCCAGTTTTACAGTCCATTGAAAAGGCAACGCTACACAACGGCAATAAAATTTTGCAATTGTAATTAAAAAAAAAATGAAATGAAAGAGAATTCATTAAGTTAAAAAGTTTAAAAGAAGTCGTTGTTTTCGTTTTTTAATATTTTTTTTTTTGTTCTATACAAAAGCGATACATGTAATCTCCTTCAAGTATGCAACACACACAAATTAACAATTTTTATCCCTGAACTACAACAAGCCACAAAAAATTTCCCAACATCCTGAGTACGATTATTTTT
>CAKKXW010000004.1:68305972-68318364 GCA_920937365.1 Sphaerophoria rueppellii | reverse complement strand
AGGTAAACAAAGCCGTTGTTTTCTTCTTCTTGTAGTTTAACCTGAAATACGAAACAAATTAGGATGTATGTGTCGTCATCAATATATAGTTTTCAGTTAGAGATTCTTTGACGTTTTGTATCTGTCGTCAGACAACTCCCTCTGTAATTTTGTTGTTTTAGTTATTTTTTCATTTTACACTACATTTTTATCGTTTGTTGTTGATTTGCTATTTTTCATTTATAAAGAGACTGTTATTCTTTGATGTGAATAAAATTGCTAGAAAAATTAAAGAAATTCAGATTTAATTCTTCTTTTTTCATTTAATTTTCTCCGAAGAAGACTTTGAACACAATTTTCCTGATGTAGGATTAAACAAAGCATAAAGTCCAATTTGATGTTCTTCTTCTTTTGTTGCCGAAACAAATGGATTGCAAAAAGAATGAAACAAAAATGGTTTTCTAGATAAATAAAATGTATATGCTGTCAGATAAGCTGTCTCGTCTTTTCCTCTTCATATCTTTTTGTTGGATACTCCCAAGCCGAAGTGGGTTTATTTGCAGGTATCTTACCGATATTTAGGTTCTTTAATATTATTAAAGCTTGAGTAGAATGTTTTTCTTATGTTGAAATTTTCTTTTGTCATTTCAATTGGTTAACATATATATCTCGTGGTATCTCGTGTAATATGGGATTGTGGGACAAATTTTCGTTTGATTTGAAAGTTTTATGCGATATTAAACCTTCAAATGGTGGAGGAAATTGACATAAATCTCTTTTTGTGATTTTGTTCCTTTCTTCCGACATACACACACACAATCGATTGAAAGTCTCTTTTCTTTCGTACGTAAAAGTCAATTTTGATCTTTCGAAGTTTTAATTTGCCTTTTATCTCGACTTTTTAAACGTCCAAACAAAAACTCAAAAAATAGTACGTATACGCCCCGTAGCCCAAGAAGCGAAATTATTTTTTGTACACTATCAGAACTGGTCGAAGAGAGGTTATAGCAAGCACAGTCTTACGACCAATGGTTTGTCAACATAGTAGACTATTTTATACCACTGGCTCATCACTAAGTGAAGTCTTAGTTGCTGGTAAGCAAACATTACATAACAAACGCTCACATGGATGAAACAAAACAAGACAGTTAAAAAAACAAGATTAAAACATAATCAATAATTACAAACAGTAAGTACACAGAGAAACATTTAAAAGTGTGTAACACTGGTCTGGTCTTGAGCAAAGATTTAATTTATTCTTTCTTACTTACTTATGGTGGCGCTACAGTCTAGGTCGCACCAGGGCCCCACCCCACAAACTTCTCCAGCCAGCTCGGTCCCTGACTAACTGTCTCCAGTTTCGCACGCCAAGTTGGTTCAGGTCCTCTACCACCTGTGTGCTCCATCGGAGTTACGGTCTTCCTCTTCTGCGACATCCTTCCGGGTTGGATTCGAAGACTACGAGACGGAGCATTATTTTCCATTCGCTCAACATGACCCAACCATCAAAGTCGTTGAAACATTTACTTTTCATCAGATGTTGTCGTAGTCCATGTCTCTGCACCATACATGAGGACCGGGATGATGAGGGTTTTGTAGAGTGTCACTTTAGTTGCACGGGAGAAGACTTTACTACTCAATTGCCTTCTAAGTCCAAAGAAGCAGCGATTTGCAAGACTGATTCTTCGTTTGATTTCAGCGCTGGTGTTGTTGTCTGAGTTGATATCGGATCCCAGGTAGACAAAGACCTTAACTACCTCGAAGTTAAATATATCTATGTTGACGTTTGCTCCAAGACGTCGTTGTTGGTATAGTCCTTTCTTGTCGACAACATTAACTTGGTCTTGCCGTCGTTTACCGCTAGCTTATGTTTAAATCAAATAAGTCTAAGTTGCAGTTTGAAAGCCCTACGTGTCAAGGGCTCATAGAAACCGTAGTTGGTACGATGTTTTGGTTCTTGTAACAACGATGGTTGAAAGATATAGAGCCAAGTAATTCCGGTGCATCTGTCATTGTTATTTCGTCTACTTTTCAATGTTTCTATTTGGAGAGTTAGCAAACGGTTTTCATAAGAGGGGACATTCAAAGGATAACTCCATAGAATACCTTTCAGGGCAAAACGAGTAAAATTTCGTTGAACAGATTCTAGCCTCTCGATGTGAATATTGTAATGGGAAGACCAGACTTGGGAAGCGTATTCTAAGTGAGGATGAACATAGCAATAATATAGAGCGCGGGTTATATTTGGATCGCGGAACTCCTTTGACCAACGCTTTATAAATCCAAGCATTGAGTTTGCTTTATTCACGATGTTGTTAATGTACACAGAAAAATCTAATTTAGGGGTAAAGAAAACTCCAAGATCTCTTACGAAAGTTACACGGGTTAGAATTTGCTGTCAGATAGCGTAGTCATATGAAGACGGTGCAAGCTTCCTTGAAAAGTTCATTGTTTGACATTTTATTGGATTTAGCTTTAAACCATTTTTCTCACACCACAATGCAAAACTATTAATGTCATCTTGTAGGAGAATGTGGTCCTTACTAGAACAGATGTTTTTGTAAATCTTCATACCATCGGCGAAGATGAGAATTTTGCTATTACCTACAAAAAACGGGGCATCATTTATAGCTAAATTAAAAAGTAGAGGTCCTAGATGGCTACCCTGTGGAACTCCCGAATTAGCAAAAAATGAATAGAGATAAAATGCCTGAATTTTACTTGGTAAGACCTATTCTCAAGATAAGAGCATATCTAAGTGATGAAAAATGGAGGGAAGCCAAAAGCATTTCGTTTGAATTTTATGACGGCGTGAGAGAGTTGGTCGAAGCTTACTTACTTACTTAATGTGGCGCTACAGTCCGTTGTGGACTTGGGCCTCATTCAACAGGCTCCGCCAGCTAGCTCGATCCTTAGCTAGTCGTCTCCAGTTTTGCACTCCGAGTTGATTGAGGTCCTCTTCCACTTGAGTGCGCCACCTGAGTCGCGGTCTTCCTCTCCTCCTACGTCCCTCGGGAATAGTGTCGAAGGCTTTCCGGGTCGGAGCATTGGTGTCCATCCGCTCTAAAACCTTTAACCTTCTGGCTAGGTCCATGTCGTTGAACAACCCGTAAAGTTCGCTGTTATATCTTCTTCGCCATTCCCCTTCAATGCACAAGGGGCCGAAGAACTTTCCTCTCGAAACAGCCTTAAGGCACTTTCATCCGATTTTGTCAAAGTCCATACTTCTGCACCGTACAGCAGGACTGGGATGATGAGTCTGTTTCCACTCAATTGCCCAAAGAAACAGCGATTGGCAAGAGTAATTCTTCGTCTGATCTCGGCGCTGGTATTATTGCCCGTGTTTATAGCGGAGCCTAGGTAGACAAACCCCTTTACTACCTCGAAGTTATATGCGTCTATTGTGACGTTCTGCGTGAGCCGTCGGTGTTGGGTGTCCTTCCTCGAAGACAGCATACACTTCGTTTTTGCCTCATTTACCGCTTTTGTCTCAATTCTCACCAAGGCGCCATTGACATCACGCTGTGTTCTTCCCATTATATCTATATCATCGGCGTACGCGAGAACTTGAACAGATATTTGGAAGATGTGGCTCTGGCGTTGACGTTGGAGTTCTGCACTATCTTCTCAAGAACGATGTTAAAGAAATCGCACGACAGTGCATCGCCTTGTCTGAATCCTTTTTTGACGTCGAAAGATTCCGTAAGCTCGTTGCCAACCTTGATGAACCAGCGTGAGATCTCCATCGTCATTTTGCACAAGCGAACGAGCTTGGCAGGAATGCCAAAACTAGACATAGCTTTGTACAGTTCGTCTCTAGATGCTGTCATACGCGGCCTTAAGATCGATGAAAAGGTGGTGGGTATCGATTTGGAGTTCATAGGTCTTTTCCAGGATCTGCCGCATCGTGAAAATTTGGTCGATGGTTGACTTCCCTGGCCGGAAGCCACATTGATAAGGACCAATCAGATTGTTGACAAAAGGCTTCAGACGTTCACATATTACGGCAGAGAGGATCTTGTAGGCGATGTTAAGTAGACTTATTCCTCTATAGTTGGCGCAGCTTAGAGGATCTCCCTTTTTCAGGATCGAGGGATATTAGCAGTTCGTTAACTACTATGTTCCACAGGAGAGGGGACAGAACACCACCATCCGGAGTGCCTCTGCCGACAGACCTTTTCGTACAAAAATGCCCCACCTTAGGTACCCTTAGTTAGGGTTGATGATCCTGCTTTTTAGCAGTAGGTTAATCAACTCACAGAGTGAGTATTCGACGTTTAAGGTCGTCATAGCAGAAGTGATAGCAGATGTGTCAACGTTGTTGAAAGCGCCCTCAATATCCAGGAAAAGGCAACCATAGTATATTCCTTTTGTTCTAGGGAGTTTTCGATAGTTCTGACCAGAGTATGCAAGGCTGAGGTTCCATTCATCGGGCATGCATTCCCCTGACCATGTCTTAAGAATGATTTGGTGCATGCTCCTATCTAGCTTGTCGCCTGCTGCTTTGAACAACTCAGCAGCTAGTCCATCTGCTCCAGCGGCTTTGTTGGATTTCAGCCGCGATATTGCGGTTTTCACTTCTTCTAGGTCGGGTTCACGGAATTGTTGGCTATCATCGTGTCCGATGAGAGGCTCCTGTCTGACGGCGGTGTTTTGTTCGTCATCGCCGTTATACAATCTACAGAAGTGGTCTTTCCAAATCCCCCAGCATTGACTGCGATTCTACTTTTATGTACCCTTGTTTATCTTTGCAGGCATCGATTCCTGCTCGATGACCTTAAGCCAGCTGTTTAACCTTTCGGTAAAACCTCCGAACTTCATTCCTGCTGTTGGCTCTCTCAACATCCTCGATCTGACGCTTCTCATGCTCTCTCTTTTTCCTCCTGAGAAGCCGGCGTTCCTCTCTCCTCTTTTGCTCGTAGAGCTCACGAGCAGCTCTTGTCCTTCTATGCAGCCCCGCTTTGTATGCCTCCTGCTTGGCTGCATGGGCCTGCCTGCATTCTTCATCAAACCAGGGGTTTCGTTTTGGTGGCTGTGTGAAACCCAACACATTAGAGGCAGCATCTCTAACTGCTCCTTGGCAATGTTGCCACTGGTCTTCGATACTTGATGTTGGCGGCATAGGACTCTTTAAGAGGTTACTCGACACTCGATCAGAGAAGGGTCTGGCGATCTCTTGCGATTGTAGCCGTCCGACGTCGAATTTTCTTGCAGCATTTCCTTGTTTTGGCCGTTGTCGGGATATTCGTAGCACTACCTTGGCTACGGCGAGGTAGTGGTCCGAGTCAATTTTAGCTCCTCGGAAAATTCGAACATCTAAAATGCTGGACAAGTGTCTTCCGTCGATCGCAATGTGATTAATCTGGTTGACGGTTGATTGATCAGTTGGTCGAAGGCTTTCGAAAAATCTGTATAGACGCAATCGATTTCCTGACCACATTAGAAAGTACTAACACATTGATTTATAAAAACAAGAAGATTCTTGACAGTAGAACGTTTCTACATGAAACCATGCTGCTATTGATAGATGATCTTCCTGCAATGAAATGCCAAACTTTCACAAATAACTTGTTCGATCACCTTAGGAACGCAGGAGAGCTTAGATAGTGGTCTATAATTGGTGATGTTGGCCTTATCTACTGGTATAATATAAGCGTTTTTCCAAATTGATGGAAATTTTCTTAATTTTAAAGACGATTCGAAAATATTACGAAGGGGAGGTGCTCACATGGACTTACGTTTTTTTATAACAACAGGTGGAATACCATCTGGACCACTTGAAAAATCATCTTTTAGAAGAGGAAGAATGTTTATAATGTCATCAGTCTCTACTGAGATGTTGTTAAACAATACTTGTGGACAGCCACGTAAATACTAAAAAAAAATCTTTATTGTTGTCTCGCGTTAGATTTGTAGTTCAATTACGACAATTTGAAAAAAAAAATAGTAAGTATACGTCCCGTATCTCATAATACCAAACTGTTGGCTGAAGGTGTTGGTCTTCTAATTAGTTAAAAGAACATTCCTAATAAAAGTAAAACATTTCCATGTTTTCTGTCTTCAAAATGACACTTTAAGTGAGACTCTAGTACGAGAGGTTAATTATTCTCATACCTAATGGTCGCTTTTCGAAGTGAAAGGATTTCCTCAAAAGTTTTCCCCTTTTTTTATCAAAAAAATACAACACACTGACTTCCGTGTTGCACTGTTTTAATTCTTTTAAGTGCACCAGAACCATACATAGGAGTACGCCCAGTTTTACAGTCCATTGAAAAGGCAACGCTACACAACGGCAATAAAATTTTGCAATTGTAATTAAAAAAAATGAAATGAAAGAGAATTCATTAAGTTAAAAAGTTTAAAAGAAGTCGTTGTTTTCGTTTTTTTAATATTTTTTTTTGTTCTATACAAAAGCGATACATGTAATCTCCTTCAAGTATGCAACACACACAAATTAACAATTTTTATCCCTGAACTACAACAAGCCACAAAAAATTTCCCAACATCCTGAGTACGATTATTTTTATTATTTTTTTCCTGCTTTGGAGCTGGTTATATTTTTTTTTACCAACGTTTTTCATTACATAATTGCTTCCGTTCGCCATTACTATGCTAATTAGTGGCAACAAAAAGCAAACATTGGATAAAAAAAAATATTATCAAGAGAAGATGTGAATTTATAGGTAGCTACAGGCGGAAAAAAATATTAACAATTATTATTTCCGGCTACCATCATTTTGAATTAATACAAGAACGACAAAAAAATACACAACAGGAAACAAATTATATACATAAAGTGCCGGGGACTGTTACAAGTCCCCAAATCCCCACTTGAACTCAACCACATTGAATATGAAATACAAAATGCGAATTCGTAAAAAGGAAACAATCCCTTGGAGGGAACTTCAAAGTGATGACGTCCGAAGCCGAACAACCAGCGAGGCGGCGGCGGTGGCGCTACGCAACACAATGACGTGATTTCGATCGCGTGCAATGGTGCAATGCACTTGAGCGAACGGAATTAAATTACATTTATACGAAAAGCACATTCCAATGGTAGTAGTACAGATACTATTATTCGTTGATTGGGATTGTATTCGATTGGTTGTCCATGTAAATGATTTCATCCCTCATTCAATTGATTAAGTGAGATTTCAATGCGGGTCGAATTTATTTTCCATGGTCTACTGATATCAAAGCAGCAGGCGACGAGCTAGAGAGGAGCATGCACCAAATCATCTGTAAGATATGGTCAGAGGATTGCATGCCCGATGAATGGAACCTCAGCATTGTTTGCCCGATCCTGAAAAAGGGAGATCCTCGTAACTGCAAATTATAGAGGAATAAGTCTACTAAACATCGCCTACATGATCCTCTCCGCCGTAATATGTGAACGTCTGAAGCCTTTCGTCAACAATCTGATTGGTCCTTATCAATGTGGCTTCGGGCCAGGAAAGTCAACCATCGACCAAATTTTCACGTTGCGGCAGATCCTAGAAAATACCTATGAACTCGAAATCGATACCCACCACCTTTTTATCGATTTTAAGGCCGTGTATGACAGCATCTACAAAGACGATCTGTACAAAGCTATGTCTATTTTTGGCGTCCCTGCCAAGCTCTTTCGCTTGTGCAAAATGACGATGGAGAACTCACGCTGCTCCATCAAGGTTGCCAACGAGCTTACGGAATCTTTCGACGTCAAAAAAGGATTCAGACAAGGCGATGCACTGTCATGCGATTTCCTTAACATCGTTCTTGAGAAGATAGTGCAGAACTCCAACGTCAACACCAGAGGCACTATCTTCCAAAAATCTGTTCAACTTCTCGCGTACGCCGATGATATTGATATAATTGGAAGAAAACAACGTGATGTCAATGGCGCCTTTGTAAGAATTGAGACAGAAACGGCAAAAATGGGTTCTAGCAGTAAATGAGGAAAAAACGAAGTATATGCTGTCTTCGAGGAAGGACATCCAACACCGACGGATCGGACAGAACGTCACAAAAGACACATATAACTTCGAGGTAGTAGAGGAGTTTGCCTACTTAGGCTACGCTATTAACACCGACAATAACAGCAGCGCCGAGAGAGATCAGACGAAGAATAACTCTTGCTAATCGCTGTTTCTTTGAGCTAAGAAAGCAATTGAGTGGAAAAGCCCTCTCTCGAGCAACTAAGGAAAAACTGTACAACACACTCATCATCCTAGTCCTGCTGTATGGTGCGGAAGCATGGACCTTGACAAAATATGATGAAAGTGCCTTAGGCTGTTTCGAGAGGAAAGTTCTTCGGGTCATCCTTGGCCCCGTGTGCATTGAAGGGTAATGGCGAAGAAGATATAACAGCGAACTTTACGGATTGTACAACGACATGGACCTAGCCAGAAGGGTCAAGAACCAGAGACTCAGATGGTTCGGTCATTTAGAGCGGATGGACACCAATGCTCCGGCCCGGAAAGCCTTCGACACTATTCCCGAGGGACGTAGGAGGAGAGGAAGACCGCGACTCAGGTGGCGCACTCAAGTGGAAGAGGACCTCAATAAACTTGGAGTGAAAACCTGGAGACAGCTAGCTAAAGACCGCGCTAGCTGGCGGAGACTGTTGATTGAGGGCCAAGTCCACAACGGACTGTAGCGCCACCGTAAGTAAGTAAGTAAGGTCCACTCATATTGTCTCGAAATTTAATAGAAATGCACGTCTTAAGCAAAAAAAAGCAATATGTTCAAATACCTGTTCTGTTGTAAGAAATTAATTTCCAAAATTCATAAGACTTTCTTCAGTTACGAAATTGTGTTTCTACCGTTTCTTAACGATTAAAATGTACAAGCAAAAAAAATATTATCCGCTTTTTTAGTTCTTCGCAATCATCTTGTTTACTCGAATCAAAATCTTAACAGAAATGTTCTAAAAAACAGAATATGTATCACTATTTTTCACGTGTATCCACTTTATCTGCGAATGAAACAAATCATCAGCTACTTGACACTAAATCAACTGAACCAATTGCCGACTGCCGACTCAATTCAAGCTTAACAAGAACAAATTTAATTTGAAAAACATCGTCTAAACATATATTTATGTCATCAAGCTCTCAGATCCACTTAAACGAAATGATTGACATTGCAGCTTGTTTTTTGCTTTGTTTTATAATTCAGTTTAACGAGAAATAGTATTTTTAAAGAAAATCAAATGTTAGAATTCGTACAAATTATTTTACTCATTTTTTCTGGAGAAAAAAAAAATGGAACACTTGAAGACACCATTCGAGATGTTATGTCTTGAATAGGACTCCAATTGCAATCGAAATGATCTCAAAGCGTTAATGTTTGATGCTGATGAACGAGTGTTAATGTAATTCAACGGAACTCTCTCAACATTTCGAATGTGTAAGTTCAACTGCGACTGAGAGTCATATGCAATGGGATACTGGAACATTTTAGTAGCTGATTAGCACGTAATTGAGATTATAAAACATCAACAACAAAACATCCATCTTTAATGCTGATTGTTTTATTTTGAACTCACGTCAAGCCGTGTTTATGCAGCTAGGTGCATTCTTGCATATTGGGGAACTTTGCAAATTGTGTTTTGACAACAAAGTTGATACACACGGTAATTTTGCTTAGAGAGTGTTGTGGGTCATGTGTGACGTTTAATAATTGAATAGACACTTTACTAAATAATATGATGTATTTCATCTTTTTCAATCAACAAACTTTTGCCTGACAATATCTGAAAATGAGCAAACAATGAGCTGGAAATTGAATTTGTGTTTACACGGTTTGTAGAAAGTCTACAAACCTCTATAAATAAGTTGCCAAGTTTTTGGCTACAATATCGAAAATATTGTTTGACCAAATAGCTGGCAATAAATTTGTAAAAGCTTGTAAAGATCCTAATACTTTAAAATTCCCGGTTGTTAGCTTGCGTGTACACGATTGGCAGATATTTGTCTACAAATCGGGAATAAAACAACTTGTTTTCCATTTTTCAATGACAGATCTGGCAATATTTGCAGATCTGGCAATCGTGTACACGTACTTACTAACTTACTTATGGTGGCGCTAAAGTCGAGGTCGGACCAGGGCATCACCCAACAAACTTCTCCAGCCAGCTCGGTCCCTGGCTAGCTGTCTCCAGTTTAGCACGCCAAGTTGGTTCAGGTCCTCTACCACCTGTGTGCTCCACCGGAGTCGAGGTCTTCCTCTTCTGCGACGTCCTTCCGGGTTGGATTCGAAGACTCTACGAGCCGGAGCATTATTTTCCATTCGCTCAACATGACCCTACCATCTAAGTCGTTGGACCTTTACTTTTCTGGCTAGGTCAGTGTCGCTGTACAGCTCGTACAGTTCTTGGTTGAATCTTTGTCTCCATTCTCCATTAATGAAGACAGGACCAAAAATCACTCGAAGAATTTTTCTCTCAAAGCAGCCCAAAGCGTTTTCATCGGATGTTGTCATGGTCCATGTCTCTGCACCATACATGAGGACCGGGATGATGAGGCTTTTGTAGAGTGTCACTTTAGTTGCTCGGGAGAGGACTTTACTACTCAATTGCCTTCTAAGTCCAAAGAAGCAGCGATTGACAAGAGTGATTTTTCGTTTGATTTCAGTGCTGGTGTTATTGTCTGAGTTGATAGCGGATCCCAGGTAGACCAAGTCCTTAACTACCTCGAAGTTAAATCTGTTTATGTTGACGCTTGCTCCAAGACGTCGATTTTGATTGTACTTTCTTGACGACAGTATTAACTTGGTCTCGCCCTCGTTAATCGCTACAGCCATATTCTTGGCCTCCGTCTCAAGGCTAACAAACTCTCCACTGACATCACGCTGTGTTCTTCCAATTATGTCAATGTCGTCTGCGTATCCTAGTAGCTTGACGGACTTTTAAGGAATTGTGCCTCTATTGGTGACGTTGGAGCTAACCAAGAATGATGTTGAAGAAATCGCATGACAACGCATCGCCCTGTCTAGCACCTTTTTTGCCATCAAAAGCGTCCGTTAGGTTTTTTCCGACCATGAACAGCGTGACTTTTCCATTGTCATCTTACACAGACGGACCTGTTTTTCTGGGATGCCAAAACTAGACATTGGTCTTTAAAGTTGGTCTTTATAGACGCTGTCATACGCGGCCTTGAAATTGATGAAAAGGTGGTAGGTATCGATTTGAAGTTCCTGGGTCTTCTCCAAGATCTGCTTTAGGGTGAATATTTGATCAATGGTGGACTTTCCGGGTCTGAAGCCACACTGATAAGGACCTACCAGGTTGTTGACGAAGGGCTTCAAACGTTCAAACAGCACGGCAGACAAGATCTTATAGACGATGTTAAGGAGACTTGTACCTCTGTAGTTGGTGCAGTTCAGGGGATCTCCTTTTTTGAGGATCGGGCATACGATGCTGAGGTTCCATTCATCGGCCATGCTTCCCTCCGACCAAATTTTGCAGATGCTGGTGCATGCTCCTAACCAAATCATCTCCGGCTGCTTTGTACAGTTCGGCGGCTAGCCCGTCTGCTCCAGCGGCTTTGTTCGACTTTAGTTTAGATATCGTTATCTTCACTATCTTCACTTCGTCCATGTCGGGTGGGTGGAATTGTTGGCCTTCTGCACGCAAATTGAATGGTTCTGTATTGCTGGCGGTGTTTTGGTCGTCATCGCCATTATACAGCTTGTAAAAGTGGTTTTCCATATCCGCAGCACTGACTGCGGTTCTACTACGATGTTCCCATGATGGTCTCTACAGGCTTAAGTTCGGGGTGTATAAGCCCTGGAGGTTTGTTTCACCTATTTTTTCCTTGGTTTACTCGCCAAACAAATTATCCTTTTAGACTCGAGTTCATTCCTCATTGGTTATGGATCCAATCGACAAAATTGAATTGACATTTCTGCAGAAACAAACTGTAGACTTTGTTTTTTGTTTCGAAATCCAATTATAAGAAACTCACGTTTTAAACAAATACCTGTTGTTAGAAACTAATTTAAAAAATTCATAAGACTTTCTTCAGTTTTCTGAGATAAGGAGGACCCTTCTTTTATTTCGCTTTAGCTTTCAAAATATAAGTTTCCTGTGAAGTGCTTTCCTAACCAAAAACTGAGGTATAAATAAATTTGATTTAAATCAACCTACAACGGACTCTAACCAGATTGTTGTTAAGCAATTTTTAACCAAATTTTCAAAGTTTTCATATTTTTCAAATGAAAATAATTAAAATTTGCTCCTTTCGGTGGGTGGTTCCTTTAAACGTCAGCGATGAGTGTAATTAGTCATTCCAATTAAACTTTCCACCAATTAACCATCTTCTTGAAGTCCACGTCCGTTGGGTGCGTTGTCGGTGTTGTCGTCGTTTAGTTGTTATAAAATTTCCATGAGCTCAAGAATATTTTCCAAAGAAAATACTAGAACTTCTGAC